>LQNK01002894.1:137546-155520 GCA_001586405.1 Phoebis sennae | reverse complement strand
ATGCACATAATATATCAGGGGTCCTGTGGCTGTAATTTTTTAAACTTTTGTTGTGCGCCTCTAAAAGTACAGAAATTAGTAGCCCACGCGTGCGAAGCCGCGGGCGGAAAGCTAGTATATAATATATGAAAAAATCTGTCATAGCAACTATTATGTTGCGTTTATTTTCTTTACAATTAAAATTAAAAACGTTGTTACGGTAAAACGTTTTTCATTTATAAGTATTAAAAACTTAAATGTTTTTATGACCTTAAAGCAAACGTACAAAATGAAAACATTAATACAAAATAACTTCTTAAATTTTTAATAAAACAAATCAAATTATTTAAAATCTTAAAAATGCTCTAATAGAATTAAAATTCTCAACGAAATTCTTGTAATAATAGTTAAACCTAAGTTTAACCTAAAACTAAGCCATCTAATATCCCGTATCAACTTAACTAATCCGAAGTATTAATTAAACGCACCGTAACCATGTATGCCGAAGATAATAAAGTTTAAAGTTTATGATAAGCTGAACTTCGCTCTAAATTCCGGCCAATTTGCAATATGCCCATAGAAGCGGGTAAAGTGCGAATAGTGATCGCACTTTGTTCGCTGTCTTAGTTATCCTATTTCTTAATAATTTGTTAACGAAGGTTAAAGGTTCTATGTTTAAATGTTTGTTAGGATAAAAATGGACTAGAAGATTTGGATGAAATTTTGTAGTTTTTAAACTGGATTCACATATAGGAGATTTTATATTTTTTACACGGTCTTTTTTTATTTTATCAACGGGTTTTTATAGTTTGGTTACGGGGTAATTTGTCTTTTATACTTTGCTATTAACATAATGTACAGAACCTATAAAAAGTCAAAATGACAGTGAAAAATATATAAAAAGCACAATAACTTTAAAATCTAAGCGTAATCCGGAAATACGACTCTGTTTCTATTCTAAGTACTGAGTTTTTATTAGAAAATATACAGTATAACAATTATTAATTCACTGATTACGAAATTATCGTCGTACATTAATTATTCCTTAATATCACAGAGGAATAGGCGCGACGCGCGGTTTCACTTACTCAACTTGTGATCTCGTGGCATATCAAGGATTAAAAGTAGCCTATATGTTATTCTACACCCTTACCTATATTTATAAAAGTTTTCATCATAATCGGTTCGATAGCTTTTGCATGAAAGAATATCAAACACACACACATACATTCACTAACTAATTTTCCCCGCTAAAAAAAAAGTAGATAATACAACACACTACAATAGGTGTTGTATTATCTACTAACTGGTGTTTCTTGATCTTATTTAGATTTCAGCGATATTAAATCATGAATAATATATAGTAAGGCACGGACGGACATAAATCAAATTACAAGCATGTCCTGTGATGTATTCGTTGAAATTAAAGTTTCAACGGCTCGATTTCTCGATAGTGATGTATTGTGAATAGTGAAATGTCATTGTATTGGATATTAGAAAGTATTGACTTATGTACTTGACTATTGTATTTCGATCATATACATTGCACAAATAAGTCATTTTCTTTTACCGTTTATTTCTATGACATTATGGTTTATTTTCGAATACCCTTAGAAAAATTATATAGTTTAACAATATTTTCGTATAAATTGAATTTCACCAGTGAAAGGACAGTTTTCCTAATAACAACGGCTCAGCATTTATGCTTGTTCACAGCAATTTAATAAAACCGATAAAATAACACGTGAAACTGAATGTAACAAAAACTACAAGGGTGAATGAAATTGGATTGATTCACGTCTGTCTACAAAGTGGAACAGAGATACTCTCAAAAACACTGTATTCTTTTTTAGTTTGTATTGCCTTGATCCGGTATATCTGTTGGCCGGTAAATAGAGTTCTGTTTATTAGAGTCTGCACCTTCATAATTATGAAGACCCGAGGCAGACCCTTTCCTTACTATAATATTATAAATAAATAAATACATATTCAGGGACATTTAACACTACGCCAGCCAAACTAAGTACAGCTTGTACTTTGTAAAGTAGTAAAAGTAACTCTGTATATCTGTGAGTCTGTTTCTTCTTCAAACCTAAAAAAGATAGATTGAAATTCGAGATAAAATACTTTCCTGAAATTTCACGGTAACGCGAAAAATTCGCGGTTTTCAACCGCGGGCACAACTAGAAATATTATATCTTTCTATTCGAATTTTAACAGAGTAGATTATTTCAGCCTAGGAAATAGATGATAGAGTTCTAGTTAATTCAGAGTTTGATGAAGGATACTTTATACTTTGTATTGATACTTCTAGATGGAATTGCATATTACTTTTATATAAAGCAAAAATATTTTTTTCCAATGTACCGACAATAGATTGATTAATTTTATTTAATTTTAACTACCTGACGATGATGTACGAAACCGGTCGTGTTTAAATAAATAAAACATTATTGTAAAAAGTGTTAATATAGTTGAATTGAAAGTATATAAATGTGTTTGTCTTTATATAAATGTTTGATGAAAGACATAAGGAGATCGGGCGCAGTATCAAACTCGAATCGAATCTTCGATGGACTTTTTTATAATAAGGCAAGCAAAATACCTTATAGGACAGCTCATATTAATAAGTGCTACTGCTCATGATGCTTTGCTGATATAAAACTTCTAAGAAAAGCATTTATAAAGGAAATAATCCAAAGGAAAAAGGCTGAAGTGATCTAATAAAACACAAAATTCTCATTCAAACGACATACCAAAAGTAAGTGTGCTATTTTTGCGGCGAAAGCTAATACTATTTGCATAACAGACTGGAATTTTAAAATTACATTTTATCAACTCAGCGATACAAGTTCCAGCCAGGTGTCATACACAAAGTTATCAACGCCTTACTTTTTATATCTTTAAGCGGCACATAAAAGAAACAAAAAAGAACTTTTAACCAAAGACATAAAGTTGATTTTAGTGTAAAGTGTTCATACCTCTTAGAGTAATGCAAGATATTTTTCAAGCGTTACGCAAGAATGTGAAGTTGACATAGAAAAGATGCGGTATATATTAGATCATAGTCCCAAAGGAAAGCCGGAGACATAAGGAAACGAGGAATACGAAATATTAGTTGTGTTTAGAATAAACTACCCTCATATTTCTGCGCTTTAAATTGAATATTCTGGCGGTCGCTTGCATTATATTAAAATTTACGATTTGTCAAGTTTCTTAATAAAATGCAAAGTGATAAGAACAAATATTTGTTTTATGAGTGCTAAATGAAATATGAAGGGATGAAATCTCTCCTTTATTCAGAGGTTTACTTATTGAGCTCGCGACTAAAATGTTGCGAGATGTGCAAATTGCAATATAAACAAAATTACTTTGAAACCTTTACACGATAGAACTACATATAATTTTGTTGAAAATATGCATAACAGGGTAAAGAAAAAAATTAAAAAGGAAAATAATATTTCTCTATACAACTTTATTGAAAGTATAAATTTATATATTTTTACACCGTGTTTATTTTCAGCAATACAATTGAACTCATACCCGAGAAGCTGAGTCAAAAATGCCAACCTGGTTAAGGAACCAGGTACCGTTTCGTAAGGACAAACCATCCTTTATTCTCCTACTTTGCAACATAATTTGAGACTGTTAACAGTTACATTAACAAAAATATTTTTACTCATTTTTCAGAAATAAAATATGGCTTATCTGATCCACTATATCCAGTATATAAACATCTATTTCATAGATCCTTATATTTCTTCTCAGCAATAACTGGCACATTTCTCAGCGATAACAGACCGGCAATACTGAATTCGAAAATATCACTATGATAAATGAATTATTCTCTTCAAAGACTAGAACTAGAGTAGCACGTAATTACAATCCACGCAGATCCCGTCACCGCCTGACAAGGGTCGTCATTTATCATAATATCACTGAAGCAACACCTAACTCTTATTAGTTTTTGGATCTTGTTTAATGCATGAAAGGACCGTTCGAAGGGGTGAGATTTCGAGCTAAACACTGAGTGTTAAATAAATATGGAATGGATAATGCGATAGGGAGGCTAATGTGTTTTGGATTGGGAAAACTGAGAAAAAGAGATTACTTTATTGTTGGTTGTTTTCACGTTTTTTTAACCGTAATACTTTGTTATGAAAATAATCCTACCTTATCTTTACTTAAGTGCTAATATTTTTTTCTTACTAATACCTACCTCTTCGCTAATACTTTTAAAGTAAACATGTCTATCTGTATGTATATCTGTCTCTTCATCACCAAAAGAACCGACATAGAACATAGGATAGCTTTTATGCTGAAAATCCCAAAGGAATGGGAGGTATATGCAAGTGAAATCACGGGGCTTAGCTTGTAATGATATATAGTATACATTGTCTTTATTTTCCTAATTTCTATTTTTTGTTTCTGTTCTGGGTTAAAGAAAAGAAAAGCTGGTTGGCAATCTAATCCTCTTTTTGTAAAGATACTCAGAATTTAAATTGTGTTCATAAAATTTTATCAAATGACGCACCAGCTTCAGTACGTCAAGTTTGATCAATGCTATAAAACAAGAACAATGACTGGGATCTTCAGGGATTCTAGCTTTGCTAGTAACCGACTTTTGTGGCTTTCCCTTGGGATAACACTCAAGCACTCCTCTATAAAGCAAACGTACAAGATGGCATGGAGTCTCATATGGCATATTAATATTTTGGCATGCTCTGCTGTTAATAATTCGGTTCGTTAGGGTATGCACCCCTTCTGGTTGAAATATTCGTATGTTCCTACTTTTACGGTATGTTTGTACTTTTAATTCATTTATTTTTCTCAGAAATATTCACTACATAAAAATACGTTTCAGTCTCTTGTTATGATGAGTGGGGGCCTGGTGACCTATAGTACAGGTATTTATTTGCCTATTTTAGGTACCAGTCACACACTTAATTTTAGATAAGGAGTCAGAATATTACTACATGTCTTATTAAGTGTGAGAAAATAAACAACTTTTTATTTTTATTTTTTTTTATTTATTATTTCCCTATGAACCCTTTCGTTATAGAGACGTATACATACAACTAGCTTCACTCCCATAGCATAATATTATGTGACGGTGAAGATGCAGGTTTGAAGGTGAATTTCAGAAATCGGTTCAGTAGTTTGTTTGAAATCATTACATATAAAAAACAAATGTTTCAATGTCAAATCATAAGTGTTCAAATTAAATACCCAGACCTATTAAATCGCGAACAGGCGATGTGTTGGAATCAATTTCGTTTTATGAAAAATAATGAGAGAATTTTAATATAAAAGACAAACAATGGAGGGTATCCTATAGTATATGTAGTATATAAATGTCTTATTTATTTATTTACTTTTTTATTATTTTATCATAAATCTGGTTATATCATCAATTTGAAGCTAGAAAAAAAAATGTTTTAAGCGGAAAATCACGAACCTCAAATGAAAGGGCAATCAATATTTGACATTGTTCTCTTTCCTTTGTAACATAATAGGGATTAAAAATATTTAAAATACCCTCACTGATACGCAGGGCCCAATTAACTACGGCCCGCAGCCAAACGATGTATCATTAGTTGAATTAAGTTAACCTTATGTATCCGTACATAATCATACAGTATAGGGAATAATATTTTGTGAAACGGATTTAAATCACGGTTTTTTACAGTAGGATTAACGCTGATATACCTACTTGTAATTTTTTTGTCCAACTTTGTTATTACAAAATATGTTTACCTGACATTAAATTTTTTTTTAATTAAACAACATTGATTCTTTGCATAATAAAGTTTTAATTTGTAAATACATTAATACTATGGAGTATAGGTAAATTAACACCCAGAAAGTAATAAAATTACAATGTTTTTCGCATCATCATTTTCTACTCGTTGGCATCGAACCCATACACTCCGGTGCAAAAGACCATTGCTGTATCTACTACACCAATCGGATCGTCAAAGTAGGTTTTATAATATTAACAAAATAGTGTAAATTAGTACCTAATTTGTTGTTATTATCTTACCACCGGGTACTATTCACGTTACGTAACCGGTTTTATACCAAATTAATAAATGCTTGCCCATCAACGACCGTCCGAAGCCGGCATAGCCTCTCCAAGGGCCGTAGGTCTGTATAGTATCTATAGAATAGACTATTTTATGTCCGTATCACCTACTGTGTACAAAATTTGTAGACGATACGTATAATCGATTCCTTTATCAATTTCTTTTGAAGTTAAATAATAATTAACACCCCTATTCTTCACAAACAATACTATGATTTCTTACAACTTCCTCACACTAAAAAGTAGAAAATAGCTCTCTTATTATAATAATATTTTATTTTTGTTGAAATCTATACAAAGTCGGTGCCTTTACCTATTTTCAATTCAACAAGATCTTGCACCGAATTTGTATAAATTTAAACAACAATCAACAGGGCTATCATTTCAGATAACCTGCACTATACATACTTTTTATTCCCGTTAAATAATATTTGAGACAAAACAGTTGATTCAAACGGCGCAATGCGGTCCATATTATACTCAAACTTATATGAAGCTGATTTATGCTGAGGTCCTTAGAATTTATTGTTCAACGCATTTGGAGTAGAAACTCATTGTTTATGCGGTTTGCTAAAAATAAATGTATAAATTAACTTTTGAGTAGAGGTTTAACTATATGAAAGAAATATTTATATTGAGTCTTGAAGGTTTCATTCAAGGTTTCATTGAAAGAGAAACTTTGATGAATCGAAACAACGGATATTTGTTTACTATTTTTTAGTTAGAGGAAAACACATTTTTACTTATCAAATTCCACTAATTGAATGTATGCAGAAAAGTAAAAATGTGTTTTTCTCTAAATAGAAGTGATGTACAATTCCATCAAGAAGTAACAATACAAAATATAAGGTATACTTTTTTTTAATCTTTATTTATTTAGGGTCTTTATTGCATTTATTTTATTTGTGTAGTATTGTGAACAAAATCATCAGGATTCACGATTCTTAAAATTATCTTTTTTCTTTTATTGTTTGGTGTTATTTTTGGGTAGGTGTTTGAGGCAATATATTTATTTCTTTAGCAGACGCGGCTAAAATAAAGCTTTGCCATTTATTTTGCTCAGTTTAGTAAGCAAATAATCCTTATTTTCTGCTCGCGGTATCGCTCGCGCCGATTTCCCATCAATAAAAAGTAACCTCTTACCTAATCCGGCCACAAGGCTATGCAAAATTTCATCAAAATCCGTCCATTGGCACACAAACATCCAAATTTTCACATTTATAATATTAGTAGGATAATATTAGTCCTGTCCTACTATCCTACTGCCTATAATCCTATTGGATTATTAGTAAAACCTTTCATAATTCGATTGCTCACAAAGTATCCAATTGGTCTCTTTTAAGTCTAAATGTCTTCAGACTAGATGAACGACTTAAAATCATATTCCCTGTAATCTAAAACGAACCAAATCGCGTTGTCACATTAAATGTAACCCAGCTTACAGCTTACGGCCTCATACATAAAAGATGCGCGCCGTGAACCCAATAACATCGCGTTGTTTGATAGAAATACTATAACGTAAAGTTATGATAAAAAGGGCTCTTGGGACCTGCATACAATATCATATGAAAATTATGCATCTGAGGCTAGGAATGGGCTTGTATGTTGCCAAAACCAAGCAAGGAAATGTTTTATTCCAGGCTATAATAATGTTTTACCCTTAAGTCGTCTTAATCAGGGATATGACCAATATGAGCGTTAGTTTTCAATAGTATTTTATGGGACTTAATAATATATATTTAGTAATCAAAGTTTGATTTTTGGTTTAACCAAGTAGTCGAATACGCTTTAAATTGTTCTTTTTAGCTATACAGAATCACACTTCACTCCGTTTGAATGATGTTAAGTCCAACTATATAAGGAGTATTGTTCAATCGATCTTGATAAAATTTTGTTGGTTTGTTGAGAGGAAATAAAATTTTGAGATTGAAGTGTATCAATATTATTGATTAGTGAATTTGGTAGGAGGTTATGAAGATATCGATGGTCGAATGAGTGAGTTTAATACGATTATACCCGAATGTGGAATCAAATGATAGGTCTTGATTTATACTTTACAAAGCGAGGTTTAACACGGAGCAAGCTAGTTTAGCCACTTTATTTGGTTACAGTCATCTTGATTAGTCATTTTCTTTTAGAAAACATTATATTTGATGAGAAATTCTTGCAACTGTCATGGATTTTTCTAAAAAAAATCATAACAAAAAGGTACATAAACCTTCCTAAAAAGCATCTTCATAAAATGTTTAATAATGTTTACTTGGAATTCAACAGGAAAGTAATATTTTAACATCGTAATTTTTGAAGTTGAGCAATTATATTTTTGAGATGGATTAGTTGCGTAATTTAATTGGGAAAAACTTCCGTTATTTTTCCTTAGGAACATCGGGGCGAAATCAAATTTAATTATACTTTTATAACGGTATTTCCGGAGGAAATCGTCGTTAATTAAACAATGTATTAAAAGCGACGGCTTAAACTTTTGAGAGCAAAGTAAGGTTAAATGTGTAACGTTTGTTAATGTCACAAAATATCAAATGCGAATGAGAGGAGACGGAAAAAGGACTCCTCCAGGAAATGTGAACGTTGTATATAAAAAGGAGGAGTCCTTTTTCCGTCCTATTTTGAACGTATATACGTGTATTGTATTGTATCTTTTTATTTAACGAAAAGTGAGCCATCGTATTGGTTTTGTTTTACTTTATATTTTGGAAATTCTTTATATGATACAATTTTGTGGCAGATAAGGAAGAGGAGCAGGTGGGTCACTTGTTGTTAAGTGATCACTGCCGCCTATGAACACCTTCATAACAGTAACTGTAACCAGACTTTGGAGGCCTTTGATGGACATATAGTTTTTTGGTATTCTATCTCCGTATCCTCCGTTTTGGTTGCGTTTGTTAGACGACGCAATTTTATCTTTAGCGGCCCACGTAATTGGAAAGGTATAAAGTGGAGTCTAAAAATAGTCCACTGTGACTAAGCATTGAACGAATTATCTGCCTGTTTTCTATAATGATGATTCTCTTTGCTTCTTTTCCGCCTTGTAGGTTGCCGAGCAATAATCGCTGCTAAGCAATAAGCCTTAAGTACAATTAATTGCGAAATATAGCACTTTCTTCTGTATTTTTTTAAATATTGTAACATCTACTATTTGAGTAATATTAATAAAGCGACCCGCCCCGGCTTCGCACGGGTGCAATGCTGATACTAAATACACTACAGAAAAACTGTGAACATTGTATATAAAAAAAAAAATTGCCAAAAAATAAAACCGACTTCCTCGCTCTAAAAAGTAGAAAATAACTTATATTTCATTTTTATTGAAATCTATACAAAGTCGGTGCAAAATCTTGTTAAATTGAAAATAGATAAGGCACCGACTTTGTAATACCTACGGTTGCAATGTAAGCGGAAAAAATTGATTATCAACGACATCACATAAGACACCTAAAAATACCAGTATGTCTCCACCATTTAATGAATGTTATACATATAAAACTTCCTCTTGCATCACTCTATCTATTAAAAACAAACCGTATCAAAATCCGTTGCGTAGTTTTAAAGATTTAAGCGTACAATGGGACATAGGGATAGACAAAATGACTTTGTTTTATACAATGTAGTGATAGTGATGTTTAAAGATAAATCATTTTTAGACAAAACCTATTCACGGAGCCTGTCCACGATACAATCTTAGATCTTGAGGATCGCCCAGTCTTCCCGTTATAAACTACTGTATTTTGACGGAGGGGAGGAAAAACCACGTAATTTTGGTATGTATATACTACTTATACTGATTAAAATGGCTGAACCGATTGTTAAGATTATAAATGAAATAAATTTATGATATCTTTTTGTTTCTGCAGTCCGTATTTGGAATATTGCTATAAATCAGTGTCTACTATACGATCATTATTACTCAGCTGCATATAATACTATGACACGTATACTTTTATAATTTATTTTAAATATAAGTGTCTACTTTCATTTAACCTTCTTGCACAATAATAACAGGGAGTTTGGTTAGCCCTATACATATTTGTACAAGGTATAAACAAGTTTTACTAGGTTTAGTCATTTATAAGGTTCTTCGTCGCTGCCGTCGATGTTTAATAGAATTCCACAAAGACACCGGCTCACCCTTGCTCGAGACGTAGAAAAAGACCAACTTAGCCTTTGTGCTAAAAAGATAATCTGGCTCTTAAATGAAATAAAACTTTTAAATTGGACAATCCTGGTTTTATTTAAGGATTTTACACATTGAATTTAAAATTTGATAAATATTAGGTAGAAATAAAGAATATTAGATGACACCTTCATCTAATATTCTTTAAGTAATTCTTGTATATAATAGAAGCTAGTAAAAAACAACGTAACGTTGTAAACTTAATAGCTTGTGTTATCTAATAAAAATACTGTTTGTTTGTACGAGTATATGACTAAATGATGTTAAACTATATTTGAATATTGAATGCTAATAAAGAAATTAATTAAATTATTTATTCACGTTAAATTAATTAGCAGAAAAAACCGTATAAATATACAAAAAAATATGACGAGAATTAAATACCACGATACTGCATACTCACTTAAGTTATTTATTTATTATTAGGCACATTATGTACATAAAGTAATAACTAATACTATGCATTTGAATTTCATCTTGTAGCTATTAAAGTCACTTAACTGCACGATATCGGAACTACGTTGATATTGAACAACTTACGCCTCGGATCTGCAATGCGAACACATTAGGTCATTCTGTACGAGCTAATATATGATACCTTTAAGAGTATTTCAAAAAATATTTGCATTTTATGAATTGAAGTGAAATTGAGTTACACCGATTAAACCGATACGATTAAAAATAGGCATAAAATAAAGTGAATGAATAAGAAGTCAATGAATATTTTATTTTTATTCAATTCTTCTAGTTTATTCGTATGTTTATGTCTCTTTGGTGCTACACTTTAGACATACGCCTAGTAAAATATTGTACTGTCCGTAACTAAAACGACTTGTTTTATTTTTATACGAACTAGGCATAAGTGCGTACTATGGTGTTATATTTTTTGCAGTACCGTACCTGTTTATCGACATTATAAAGTAATGCATGTTCAATTAGTCGTTCTGAACAGTGTTGCCTCGGTCGCGAGCAAAATCTGACGTAGACGGAAAATACAAAAAAATAATCTTACTTTCTACTATTCTACTTATCCTTCTATCCTGCCCATATTATAAAGTACGTGATGTGAAAGTTTCTATGTTTGTGTGTCAATCACACTGCAATTAATGAACGGATAAGGATGAAATTTCGTAGACAGATAGGCTATTAGGTAAATTGGGTGATAGGTTACTTAGGAATACGATACGCGAACGAAACCACGGGCAGCAGCTAGTAGTAATAAATATTAAATAGCAAGGAAAAATCACCTAGTGTGGTATCCTCGAAGGTAATTCAGTTAGTTCGTCTGGTAACAGCGTTCTTTTGCATCCAATATCTACCTGATATAGGCGGAGGAATACTCTGAATTTCCCTTTGAAATAACAATCTCCCGTGAATGGAATTTAATGTTCCTTTACATGATTTAATCTGTTCCTCGATCTCGATTTACGAATTTGTTTTCATACATAATTTCTTCAAGTATTTCTTTCGTTGTCGCGTTTGGTAAACAATCTCATGTTTATGAAAGTATGAACGTGGAGTGTATGTGATTAATCCTTGTTTTTTTTTTATGAAATACAACCTTCCGATTGAGGCTTTGCTTGCGTTAAATTTGGATTCTAGAAAACAAGTAATAGATAATAACATCTAATTAGCATCGGTTCTTCATTTTTTACCACCATCAGATACTTATATCATCTTCATCATGTCTATTAATGTTCTCAGGATGTAAGAACACTATCAATCAGCGTTGCCAATGCCTTTACTCGAAATTACCCGAAAATCAAAGTTAAATTCCCCAAATTGGGGCAAAAATATGGTCCAAAATATTAAATTCCCCGCAAGATTCCCCACAAAAAAAATCTAGTATTTCTTACATTATTTCTTATATATACCTAAAAAACGACACAAAAATGTTCGGATGAGCTTTTTTTTTTTTGACCGTGACCGGATTTTGGAAATCTCTAATACCTATAAAAGTTCACGAAACTTAAAATGACGTTTTTTTTTTAGGGAAAATCAATCACTTATATCCATTGAAAATACTAAGATTTAACCAAATTATCAGTATTTTCAATGGATATGAAGGATATGACTAAATCCCCACAATTCCCCACACAGAACCATTCCCCACACCATTCCCCAATCGATGCCGAATTACCCGCAAATCGGGGAATTCCCCACACATTGGCAACGCTGCTATCAATATCAAAACTTCGTAATTGTTTCGTTGGCCTCCAGAAAAATTAAGAATTTTCATTGATTGTAAGTATGGGTGTTTTAGATTGGTGACGGCATTTTTCTTCTCAACTTAAATTATATAATGTTAAAGTATTTACTTTCGTCCTTAAAAAACTTAATCATAACTAGCGGTTAAATCATCAAAATAATCAACTAATAGGTGACCAAGTTTTGGTGTCTCGTAACGCAACGTTTTTTATAGATACGCTTTAGACTTATGCCTAGTAGGATAGTACTGTCCGTAGGTAAAACGACACTTGAATTTTATAGAAATAAGGTATTAACGTGTTCAAAACAAAAACAATGTAGCACCTATCCATTAATCATATTTATATTACACATAAGTTTCTGTAAAAATTTCAAATTCAATAGAAATACTATTGAATAGTAAAATCGAGCTATTGCTTAACATTAGCAGGAATCAGAAATAATATTATCGGTAGAATTGCGCTCAAACGGTTATGAGCATTGCGATCGCGGGAATATCAAATAGTTTTAAACTTTACTAAATGTATTTGATTTTGTAAACTGGATGTAAAAGAAATTGATATTAACTATAAATATACATGAAGCATTTAAAGAGATGTATTAGTATTTACATATATGTACACTGCACAGTTTATCTTCTTCTGTCTACATACAATTGTCTATTTTTAGTTTTCTGTAATCTGTGTGTGTTTTTCTAAACTATGTACTTCAACTCTGTGCTTTGTACCGTCTTAAATAAATAATTAATCTATCTATCGATCTATTTATTTTTCTTTGGTCTGTTATTGATTAGACATGAATTAGGGTAAGCTTTAAGAGGTAATTTTAGGGGGGATATTTAAGAATTCGTTATGTACGAAGGAAACGTATGCAAAGTTACTGCTTTTCTAACTAATAGGTCTTTAAAACCTCTGTTTCTTAAAGTTCCGTCTTATTAGTATCCTAATCTAATTTTTCTTCACATATTATTTACAGCGACACTTCTTTTATTATCATAAATCTTAAACACACTTTTAAATAGCATTTGTTATATAAACATTAAATATTAATTTAGACATTGTTAAAGATCGTTTTGCATTTGTATAGGTTCCAAATGCTTTCCGATTCAGAGCTGTTCTACTAGATCTACTAACAATAAAAAGAGATCTACTACTTTTACGAAAAAAGTAAAAGTAATAGAGGCATTTATTAATATACAGTCAAACCTGGATAAGTGAGAACTGGATAAGTGAGAAAACTCTATAAGTGAGAGTAATAGCCAGGTCCCGTCAATTTTAGCACCTAAAACCTCTATTAGTGAGAGACAGAAACCTCGATAAGGGAGAGTCGTTTTTCCCTCATGAACCTCTATAAGTGAGACTTTTACTTATCTTACCTCTATAAGCGACAGTCAAGTTTGTTTATTACTCGCTTTCTTTCTGTCGCGCGGTATGACACATTTACGACTTTAGAATCGCTATTCTCGAAAAATATTTATTTTGGCAAAAACCTATTTAGAAACCTCTAATTTATTTTGGAAGGCCTATCCAATGACATGTCATGACATGTCGTGACTTGTTGTAACTTGTTATTGCTGCGTACCTCTATTAGTGAGAAACGCTACCCATGAACCTGCAATAGCGAGAAACTCGGGTTAGTGAGAAACCTCTATAAGCGAGAATAAGATTGTGGTCCCTTGAACTCTCGCTTATCCAGGTTTGACTGTATATTCTCTAATGAGAATGTACAAAAGGAGACCTTATGGCTACAGAGCCATCTCTTCCAGGTAACCATGGCTTAGGAAAGACAAATATTAAAAGTGAAACAGTAGGTGGCGTAAAATTATAAAAAATTCAAAACTAAGTTTTAACACTTTGTACACTACCTTATTTTCGTAATCTTTATTTTTTTATTTCTTTTTTTTCTATCTACTTACCCTCTACAGGTTTTAGGCAGAATATCAGTGTTGTGGTTGTAAGACTTCAACTTATGCTGAGCCGGACCTTTTTCTGAGAACACTGTACACTGTACACACTGAACACTTTAGAGACTAATAACAAACAATCAAACAATTTCATAGAACCAGCAATAGTTTTAAAACAAGTGACACGCTGTGACCTAACCGTTAAAAGAAGCGATCGTTTAAACATGAACGTACGCTTATCCCACATTCCAATAACCTTTGGCAGGATCATTTTAATAATATCCAAAGTTTAATGGCCACGTACCACGGAGGCTTCGGGCGGTAATAAAATTTAACGTCGCACCGAATTTTGCGACTCCCACTGAATTTATCGTTGAAACTTTTTCATGCGAACCTTCGTAGTCATAGTAACTGCTAATAAACTAAGCCATTTGAGTATGATACGAAAATAAGATTTGTGGAACTTCTCTCTGTTAATTTTATATCAACTATTCTATCTATTGCTAGTTGATCCGCGCGGCTTTGATCCCGTAGCATAAAATATAGCCTATATTACTCGTTGATAATGTAGCTTTCGAATGGTGAAAGGAATTTTAAAATCGGACCAGTAATTTTTGAGCCCATTCATTACAACCAAACAAACAAGAGTGACATTTTGAAGATCATAATATTTAATGCTTAAAACCTTATAGCAATATATTAATAGTTCCTGTTTGGAGGATTTATCTACTACAAGATATAAGATTAAGTGAATTGTCAAGGATCACTTTATAGAATAGAACAGAAAATATTTTTATTCAATCATGTAAACTTTTCACAAAGTTCTTATGAATAGTCATTTTTAAGTAACCACCGGTTCAGGCAGTCGCTTCTATCGAGAGGATACCGGCAAGAAATTCGATATTTACTCATTTATACGTTGCATGTTAATAATTCAAATAGTTATTGTAGCATTTTTAAGTTGTAGTTTTTAAGTCAATGTCGCATTCGCGAGTCCTGTAACGGCATGTGATAATATAGATTAAATAAATAAATTACAGTGGAAAATTAAGGACAGGAATACATAGGAAATGCTGCACAGTAGTTTCATAATTATGAATGCTACCGCACTGAATTGCTATATTTTAAACATTGTTGCAGTCGTTAGTCATACGTAACTCTGAAACATTAGCTAAGTGGTTAATTCGCAAACTGATTCCTGTTTGTACTATTATATACAAATATTTGTACTATCATATAATATACGTATAACTGTCGAACTAAATTATATTGTTTGATTATAATTAGAAACTGTTAGTAATCGTCTAGTATTACCAACACCATAATTATGTTTAAAACAATATTGCAGACTATACTGTAATATATCTATAAGAATTAGTTTACAAAAATATATCTATACTTAATAATATAAAACTGAAAAGTTTTATGTTTGATCGCGCTAACTTCTGGAATTGTAGGTCTGATTTAGAAAAATATTTTTGTGTTAGACAGACCTTTAATCGAAGAAGGCTCTATTTAATATTATAATACTGTGGAAAGCTGCGCACAACAGTTAGTATAGATTGTTAATTAATCTATGTAATCACAGTTTTATCACATTATTATCACAGTTATTAAACGTTCCTATATTATATTATATAATCGTGATGGGGTTTGGATATAATTAGAAATTATGCTGAAATTTAACTGAAATTATTCTAATACCACTTTTGGTATTCGTAATATTAGTAGAAATTTAAATTCACCAAATATTGTAGTTAAATAAAATACTTTTTATAGGATTTTAAACGAGGTTTACTATCACGGAATAGAAAAAACAAGTGGAAGTGCCCTGCTGCTCTAGCCTGCGACATTTAACTTTGTACATTAGTACAACATCGGTCCAGTCGTCATTCGCTACTTGATGTGACATAACGTCTCGACTTCAGATATAATATATTGAAATCGGGCGTTTTCCCGCAATTATAAATTGTAAAAACGATCCAGCATAATAAATAAGTCTCATGGCGATGTATCTTATCACCGGCAAATATAAAAGTTTGTCTTATTACAATAAAATGTAAATTATTGTGAAAATCACAAATTCGTATATTTTTCAAATTAAATAATACCTTATGCTGTTGACTTAAAGTACATAATTGACTTTAATACGTACCTAAATCAAATGATATAAGTTCTAGAAGCTTCGATGAGGGATGTGAAAAATTTGTTGATATCGATAAATAAGTGAAATTAATAATGTAAAAACAATACTTGAATTTAATACAATCAGTTAAAACAGTATTGGACTCGCATACGAAGCATTTTAAACCATCGTATAAAATGTAACACTGCAAACCACAAAAACAAATTGAAAATAAGTAGTATTAAAATATATATTAATTTATAATACAAATTAATTAAGGAATCAGTTAGGACGACTTCCTCCTCTTGGAGTTCTTAAATTTATGTTTAATTATTTTTCGGTTATAGTGGAAATTTAACTAATATCGACATGTAGTTATCGATACGATCAATCACTGGGTGAGTAGCAAAATGACAACTGAGTGTCAAACGGTTGTACCGTAAATATAACATTTATTTAAAAGGTGTTAAAGAACAAAATTTAATGAATTTATAATATCGCCCTCTAGCGATGAATAGTTTTACCTTTTTTCTAGGTGGAAAATTGATTCAACAGATAAACTAATTACTACCTTACTGACATACAAAAAGAGTTCATTTTAAATAACAATAAATACGATTTTCAACCGAAATGTTTTTTGTCAATTTGTGACATTACTTCTTTTGTATGCATTGTACGCTTTAATTTGTCAATGTGTGAGTTTGGCGACATTGGTTCTCCTACTAAAGAAGCACTAGGGCACTTCCACTTGTTTTTTCTATTCCGTGTTTACTATACATTATTATTAACTTAACGATTGATGCTTGATGCGAGTGAAAATCTCTGTGTGAATCGGGTATTTCGATAACAAATCGTTATTTAAAAAACAGTAAGCATTTGTATAAATTTAAACAACACCGTTCCAGCATTTGTAATAACGTATTACAAATCCACAAAAACGATTTAAAAGCATGAAAACACACAAAAATAATGTGTCCACAAACGCTTGGAAATATTTAACATACCTCAAGCATTCGCGTACAAGGCGTATAATTACTAACTCGTATTTAGACACGTTTTGCAGTTTACTTGAACTATTTCGGACGCAAGGAAATGAAAAATCTGAAAATCTCCAACAAAGAGAAACTCTTTATTTCTGGAAACTCACGATTTCGAGCGAAACTTATCACAAAATAGCTTAAACTTTTTAATGTGGAATTGTTTTGTAACGTTGTAAGCGTTTGCTTTTTTACTAATTTTTATTTTTAGTGCCCAGCTCTAGACTAAGAATTTAATTTAGATTTGAATATGAGGATAAAAAGACGATTTCCTTTTGTGTTCTGCTGTAACGTGCGATGTTAAATATTCTTGAAATTTGTCGTCGATTTGGGATTACATTGTGTGTACCTTGCATTATATTCCTTACTATGATAATATCTGCTTCGTTTGTACTATACTTTGAGGTCTAGTGAATTATATTCCAAGAACTAGGACCATATTGGGGGG
>LQNK01002894.1:77415-137529 GCA_001586405.1 Phoebis sennae | reverse complement strand
GGGTGTTTCAGGCAAGCTGAATACTTGTGTGATGCCTCTCCTATTACACCCCGACATGGAACTGTAGACCTGTCTAGTTAGCAGCGGGGTTTTTATTAGACCTGGTAGAGATCTACCTCTCAATCAAAAATGACCTAACTCTCGGAATATTTTGTCCAGCTCCATTGGACAACAACAATAATTAGTTTTTGAAATAAAAACCTTTAGAGACAACCTGGTGGTGTTAAGAAGTATTATAAGAAAATCATAAAAATATCCGAGTTAGGCCTAATAATATTAAATTATGAACATTTCCGCATCCCCGGTCAATCGATCACGTAAAACGTATCGCTCCTGCTCACATTATATTGCAGTTAAATCAATCAAAATACACTAGTGTTATGTAACGGGCCATTTTTCTAAACAAACCTCCCAATCACTTGTCGAGTAATTTCTCACGTCGCTCGCGGACCGAAAATTGGTGTTGTAAGTGAAAATATACGGTAGTTTATTAGGTTTGGGCTCGCTGCGTATCTACACTAATCTTATAAAGAGAAAACTTTGTTTGTTTGCAATGAATAGGCTTAAAAACTACTGGACCGATTTTTAAAATTCTTTCAACATTCGAAAGCTACATTATCCACGAGAATTATATTATGCTATATATTCTATATGTATTATGATACGCAAGCGAAGCCGTGCGGATGAGCTAGTAAGTTATATTTTGGTGTAGTTAATAAGTCTTGTTAAATTATCGTGTGTGTGTTCCTCTAAATGAGCATGGTTTGTTTTATATTCTAAGACTCAGGTCTAACTAGGGTCTACTATACTATAATTACCTTATGTATATATTCATTAAATCCAGATAAATTTTATACGTAACAACAATTAGGTTGTTGTTATATAGTTAACCATTTCTTAGTTTTAAAAGAGTTACTATTTACTTAGCTCTGAAAAACTTACAAACAAAATTGTATATGAAGTTATCACACGTTTTATTTTATTTGAATTGATCTACAGTAAGTAAACTACAATTACTATTGCTGATGTTTATCGATCTTATTTCCGGGTTAAATGTATAAGTCGATTCGGCTGCAATATAATACCGTATATTTGAACTAAATTCGAAAATCGTTGGCGTGATACTCGGGATTCAATTTAAAATAGCTTGGCCATTCCGGTGTATACTGAGGGATCGGACGAATAATTGCTATTTCTTCTGCAGCTGCAGTCAAAAAGAATAAAATCCCTTCGAACCTGTTAACTCGTTTTACTAACGAGCTATTTCGAGTTTTGCTTTTAGGTAAATGAATTTGGTTTAGGGAAATTGAACGGTATCGTGTAATTTCAAATTTTGTATTTACTCATTTATTTGTATGAATATAGTGCGATTATTATATTGAAGTGTTTAAAATAACTGCGTTGTTTTTAACCGACTTACAAAAAAAGGAGGAGGTTATCCATTCGACCGTATTTTTTTTTTTTTTATGTATGTTACCGCATATCTCCGGCGTTTATGGACCGATTTGGAAATATTTTTTGCAATCGAAAGAGTAGAGTTCATGTATGGTCCCATAGAAATTTGGTTCAAGTCTGATCATCCATGTGGAAGATATTCCAGGGAACTCCTTGAAAATCAACGGAATAAGCTCTGCGGTTAAGGTTTAATGATGTATCTATCAACTGAATTGTGATTAGATGATGTGATTATCCTTCACAGGACACTAAAAAGGATAAAATAAAAATTTTTGCCAAAAAAATAGAACCGACTTCCTCGCTCTAAAAAGTAGAAAATAACTTTTATTTCATTTTTGTTGAAATCTATACAAAGTCGGTGCCTTATCTTTTTTCAATTTAACAAGATTTTGCACCGACTTTGTATAGATTTCAACAAAAATGAAATAAAAGTTATTTTCTACTTTTTAGAGCGAGGAAGTCGGTTCTATTTTTTTGGCAAAAATTTTTATTTAATTGAATGGAAGATGTTTAGATATATTGTATAAATGCTATTAGAAAAACATAAATAAGAATAGTTATGCAACGATATCATACACATAAACTAAACATAAACCAGTTTTTTGTGTAAATTCGTAGAGGATAGTTACGGTTTATATTATATGAAGTAAAAAAATTCCGGAATTTCTACCACATCACCTTATTTAGATGATTTTTTATGAGTGTCAATACGACGAACAAAATCTAAATTTGTTCACCTTCAAAATCTCACCCTAGTTCTACCAGGATATCAGGGAATAATAGTAGTAACATTTAATTCCAAGAAAAATCATATTGCGTCGTAATTTAAAAATTTCTTTTAGATGTGCCCAGACTCGCAGCTGCGTCCGTGGACAAATCATGCCTTTACTTAAAAACAAGGGCAAATTCTGTTTTTATTTGGCTTTCAAAGTATTTAATTTTCTAAGAACTTTCACAAAAGTTTAGACGTAAATATTTTAAATAGACCCTTTTGTGGATTGAAGTAAATTTTGATGTAAATTGAAAGAGTTGGAACAATGAGATTATTTATATTTCCATTTATTAAACGGTAATATTGTATATTTTACTAACAAATGTTTTTAAATATAGAAATGATGAAATTGGTCTAATTTGAACACCTTTATTGTGCTAAGAAGATGAAAACCCTAAGGTTTTGGTTAAAAATCATTTGAGAGCATTTAGTAAAATGAAAATAGTTTTGTATGTTATTTTAGTGTGCTAACTCAAAAAGAACAGGCGAATTATCACCTCCGTAACGTTCACTGTAGATAAAAGCATTATTGTATTTACATAACTATTACGTACGCCGGTCAAATTGGTACACTATATATCTTTTATCTCCAATCCTTTTTTTGTGTATATCCATTTAATTGATCAAACAGGAAAGTTCCCAAATCAAACTCGTCCCTGAATATGACACTTTGTTATTTATCGATGGTGGAAAGCATTAAATCGATACTCGAGGTACAAAAGAAATTTCAGCTAACTGCCCGGCGAAAGTGGCTTAAGAGCTCTTGGGGCAGGTCACACCTACGAGGAATGGTGTTATATATCACTACACGTAGTGTTTGAGAATAAGTATTAATAACTTAGAATGTGATTCAGAAAGTATATGCTTTTGATGACTATGATTGTTTGAAGTCCAGGAAGCGGAATTCTATATATAAACGGGAAAGGTTACGATGTTTTATTTTAATTATCTCTTCATTCCCTTCATGTTTGAAAATTTACTATATAACTTACTTTTTTGTATATCTGTATAATATTTTGTGTAAAATAAAGAAAATGTATCAAAGTGGTTTTACAATCTTTTAAAATATGCTTGTTGCTACAGAAATTGGTAAAAAATCCTTTAAGCATGAAAGTTTATTTATGTTTTTTAAATCTTATTGCCATTTGACAATCGCAAATTGCAAAATATCTATTACCATTACTTTATCAAAGTATTCTCGAATACATAATTATTGTACATTCTTTAAATTTTTATCGATACAGCAGTATATATTGGTATAAAACAATTAAGTGATCGTTTAATGACAACATTTATAGTATAGTATTAATAGGATAACAAAATTAATCAGGGTACGGTAATTTGCTCAATGTGCAAGCCTTTTCTAGTTGAACATTATTGCACGTTTAATAAAGATGCCAAGAAATAGTATAAATGACATTAAAGAAAAATATTGTAAAGAATGATAAACAAGGAAGGGCATAGTCATTGCATACGAGAAATTTACATAGCTATAGAATTTCATATCAAAATTCTCTTCATAAGAAACCAAAATTTGCAAGTTACGGTACTAGTTGATCAGTTTGCTCAAACACAATTTACGTACATTCCATCGCTAAACAGTTTATCGAAACTTTGCGCTATGCTCACGCTCGTGACGTCACACGGCGGTACTTTTACAGTTCAGTTTGATGAAGCTGATATAAGTAATGAAGTTGAACGCTTAGCATACTTATTCACTGTGTTCATAAAGTATTAGAAAGCTTCGTTGCTTCAGTAATATGTTTTGATTTAGCAAGCCGTGTGAAGCTGCTTTCACGCAGTGTTAAGTAGCTTTTAAACTCGAGACTTACGCTACCGAATTTATAAAATTTAGAAAATTGTTGTTTCTGTAGAATCTTTAAATGTTTTTCCTCAATGTTTCCAAGTTAAATAAAAGCATCATGATATAAATGGGGGAATATTGACACCATAATAAAAGTATCAATTGTATTTACATATTCACTGCTCTAATTGCTTCTAATCCTACATGATGGTTATTTATAAACCTGAATAATATATGTCTCTATCTGTCTCCGCGGTTTTATCTGCGTATATCTCCTGTTTCTTTGAGATTTCCAGAATAGAAGCTATCCTATGTCCTCTCACGAGTCTCAAAAAATCTCTGTAAACAATTTAATCTTTATCAGTTTAGTGTTTTAGACGTAAAGAAGAGACAGACATACACACAGACAGATAGACCGATAGAATTACTTTCGAATTTATAATAATAATTACGGAAGTAAGAATAGTAAGAATTCGAGAATGAATCGTCGATCTCTCTACTTACGATGCAAATCGTAGTAAATATGCTATAAATTTATGTGATCTTCTATTTGGTGTGGTAACATCCCCGATGCAAGCAATAAATCTTCAACTCCCAAAGGATTTTCCACTTTAATCCCTACTATCTAAAGTTCACTTTAAATTTATCTTCAAATTTATAAAAAGCCAAATCAAAGCATAAAGCAGATCCAACGAACCTTGGGAAGAAAAATTGTGATCGGGTTAACTCCAACACTAACAAATGCGCTACTTGGGATGAAATTAAATAAAACCATTTAGTTGAATACTAGCACTCAATCTAACCGTCAGTAACTACATAGACTTACCCGCATTACTATCGAACATTGGCAAAGACACCCGACTATGTTCCTTTTTAACATCCAAACAATCCTAACTCCCCAATTCGCATCAATCAAAATTCAACTCTAATACAACGGTCAAGGATTCATTTTACTGTTTAAAGATACTGCTGTAAAGTCGTTATATATTTGGGTAATTGTACTGGCAATCAGCCAGGGTTTGTACCTCAACGGAACTTCCTATTCTAAAAACGTTTTTATTCTGTACAATTAATCATAGAACAGTTACTTCGTTGCAGTATCTGTCGAGTTCAAATTCAAACTGACAAAAATATAAAGCATGCGGGTAAATACATCTTTGTATATATTTGCAGCGTTTAGTTTTGTTACAAGACAGAGTTCCGACACAAAACAAATAGGTACAGGAGTCAAACTCGTGTACTGTATCCAAACTGCACTTTTCATATCTACGCATATTATGTTACATACACGTCTGTCAAACGCGTAATATTCGCGCTCATGGCGTATTTACATTAGTCGATTGAACCCGCATCCGGGTTGCAGGCGTTTTCTGTGATGCATGCCATACACTCAGCAATAGAATAATCGTTTTCACTGGTCGATACGGCCAGCATTCGATTCTTAACTCATGCTTTTTACAGCCGGCACACGAGGAACCATTTTCAATGGTTTGTATCGGCTGAGTATTTTCATCGATCATTAGCAGGTCGTTCGACTTATCGACTGATGTAAATGCGCTCTCAAAATGGTCCGATGTAACCTGAGATATTCTGTTGGTGAACCTTGTCAATGTGTGCGTTGCTCGAGCGTGATTTGTATGAAATTTGACTTCTGTACCTACCTATCTATTTTGTTCTGAAATGTTTGCTACAAAAATATAGCGATATTCATAGGAAAAGGAAAAATAACTGGGAAAGGGAATTAAGTAAACGAACATAGGGGCGTGTAGTCAGTGAAGCTAACAGTTTTAGGAAATTGCGGAAGGATGAAGTGGAAACAGTTATTTTGAGCTTGCAGTGTACATAGTAAACTCGATAAAATACTAACCCATCTTGTACCCACTCAGAATCAATTATGTCAGTGTGGTAGCAAGGAATCAAAGTCCCTTTTCTAGAAATGCACTGCCGTACACTTTTACCTTAAGCTCTAGTTCTAATTTTTAGAATAAATAAGTTAATAGATTAGTGTAATAATTTTATTAGAAGTTTCTGGAATAAATGCTTTTTCTTTCTTTCCTTCTTTCTTAATATGGTAAGGCTTGCAGGCTCAATCTTTTATGGATCGGTTACATTTTTGAAAATAAAAGTATGTGTAATGGTTCTAAAAATTGGTTTATTTAGTATGAGAAAAACATTAGATAAATCAATTTGATGACCGACGTCGTCTACCAACTAATATTTGCAGTAGCATCTTTAACTAAAGTATAATTCCTTTTATTTTCACAAATTCCGTTATATTTAAAGTATTGTACTCTATAGTATTGTCCTTATAAATTAAATACTATGCTTTAACCGTAAAATTAAATCAGTAGAGACACACCCATTAACTTACTTCAAGTCATGTTTATCCCTGCTCCGTATTAATAGACTGAATTTATCCTATATCAAATAAAAGGTCTTGATACATTACAATGCGACGGTCTAGTTCGGAGCGAGCTACTACAGGTTTTATTTCATAAAATTTGGAGGATGTTATTATTCCTCCAAAGAAAACGGAGGGTTTTCGACCAATTCAAACCACAGGGTTAGCCAGCCGTTGTTTTTTTACTTATTTTATCTTATTCTACTGTTACTTCGTATACCACTGCCGTCTCTAACGGAGCGCTCGATACTAGTTATATGTTGTATTAATGAAACATATGTAAAATTGCACAAAGGCGTTTTCTTAACTTTGGCCAATGATATTCCTTTGCGATAACTTATTCTTGTTAGTACCATCGATTGGTGAAATAATACAAGATGTATTATATTTTGCAAAATCAACTGGGTTGAATCCTGGTTCGATCAATTTCATGTAAATTGGCCTTCAGATTCCCTTAATTTTTTTGATATTCCTCATAGTTTAATATTTACCCCTGATAGTCCACTTTAAAAATTCACCAAGAATATGCTTAGTAAGTAGCTTAAGTAGTAAACGAATGTTTATACCCCGATTAGGATAGGCGACGGACGCTACAAATATGTAAGGACTATGGCCTGGTTCCTATAAACGACGGAACGTCAAAATATATCAGATACGAATCGTCAACGAGCGGTTTTAATTTTGGTGTTTATGTTATAGTTGCGCCACGTTTAGTATAGATACGCCTTACACTTACGCCTACTTAGATATTGTACTGTCCGTAAGTAAAATGCCACGTTTTATTTTTATAGGGTATATAAGTTTTTCCTACTAAATACATTATCAAACTTGTAACGTACCACTAAATCAGTAAAGACACACCCATCAATGTACTTCACATCGTGTTTATCCCACCCTCGTATTGATAGATTGAATTTATCTCCCGCTATAATGTATGCTTTTTAGTTGTTTCAACTTATTACGGTTTTTCCCGCTTTAAAATTTGATATTTCAGCGAGATTTATTGGCATATTATTAAATTTAATAACTTCACTTTTGTCATTAAAAACATTGTATAATATTTAAATGAAAACCTTCTTCTTATTCTTAGGCGTTACAGCAGCGAGTGGGCTTTGACCTGGTCAAACATTATTCAACGAAAACCTGTCTTGCACTTTGCTCTTCTAATTTATAACTTCCAAATTCGTTAGAGCAGCCTGAGCATGATGAGCCTACACATCTATGTTTAGGCCTGCCTTTTTAACCCACTTTCAAAAAGGAGGAGGTTCTCAATTCGACGGAATTTTTTAGGCATCTTACTGTATATCTCCGGCAATTCTGGGCCGATTTCGTCACTCTAAAAAGTAGAAAATAACTTTTATTTTATTTTTGTTGAAATCTATACAAAGTCGGTACCTTTACTTATTTTCAAATTAACAAGATGTCATTTTTAATAATATAAATAGCTTAAGAATAGAAAACTATTTTTGTATTCAGGTTTTTATGAATTTTATTTCAAGCATAGACAATGAGCTAAGTATTAGTTTTTAAACTTAATTGCAATGTAAATAATACGCAATTTTACTGAAACTAACTAAAACATGGCACATCAAAAACAATTCCACAAATGCATTACGGGCTTGTAATTCCTCCCTCAATATTACAGCCCAGAGGGCAATTCTCTAAAAAGTAATAAATATAATGGATATCCGACGAAACGAAAGCCAATCCGGGGTTATTCCATCCGATATAGGACCGCCAGTTGTCGCGGTAACATTGTGATATCTAGTTATAACCGAACGTAAAAAGATTTTAAATGTAGGAACAATGATATTATGGAGTTAAAATATTTGTATAACTCATATTATTTCATTATTTTAGAATTAAAAAATTGTGTTGCAGTTGATAGAGTTATTTTCATGTTTAAATACATAAAAATATGTTTATTTAACACTAGCTGAGCTCCGTGGTTTCACCCGCGTATATATCCTGTTCCCGTAAGATTTTCGAGGTAGAATCTATGTGTGAATATATGCCCTTCCTCGGATTTTAAAGAATCTTTGTACAAAATTTCATCCAAATCAGTCCTGTAGTTTCGGAGCCTATTCAATACAAACAAATCTTTCCTCTTTATAATATTATTTTAATATATAAGAAATAATGTTATTCCCTTTGTCTGAAAACAGTTATTTGTCTTTTAATATGGTATGAACATTTGACTGAGGATCGAGTTAAAACCTTTGCATTCATTTATATAGTAGATCAGTATTAGATAGAAAGGAATAGTAGTATTTTAATGATACTACTTTATTTGATGATTGCGAAAGACTCACAATCTCTACGCAGTCTTGTATTTTTCCTTTCCTCTTTTGCGTTATAAGTTCCATACTCTTATACACATGTAACAAAAATATTACATTTACATGTAAAGGAATATTTTAAATACAAGGGTTTGAGACCCTCGATTATAACTGTTATTTTGTATGTATTAAATGAAATAAATAAATAAAAACCGTTTAAAAATCAAAACTTACTTGAGGAAAATTGCGTTGCATTTCCCCACAATACCCGTTCTATACAAAAATGAAGGTTCCAGAACGTATTACCGATGCTAAATTATTATGTATATATTCCTCGGGTTACATGCAATCGGGCCTTTAGATTAAACCTCGAAGGGTAACGGTGGGTATGGCTGGGGGCTAAACACAGGACCTAAGGTTGTTTTGATTTTGGAATCAATTACGTGGTTTGAGTGATGTGTCGTTATTCTTTAGCGGACAGCTTTTAGAATTGAAGATTTTTTGATTGCTTCTTGATCTTTAAGGTTTATTTTTACTAATAGCTGTGCTCCGCGGTTGAACCCGCGTATATTTGTTTTTTCACTTCCCGTGGGATTTGATCAAAGTTCTTGGATGTCTACGTAATAATAACATCTACCTGCATGAAAGGCTGCGCGTTGATAGATCACTATGTCAGTCAGTCAGTCAGTCATTTTTGAGTTTTATAGAGATGTAATTAAATTTATTTTTGCTTTGGATTAGAGTAAACATGTGTAAGACTTTGTTTTATAAGCGAGATATTTCATTTGTATTTATGGAATGAGATTAATCTGTTTTAGGAAAAAATACCTCGTTATAGAAAGTACATTACCTAATATGTTCAAATAAAGCATAAAATTTAACTTATTGCCAATAACAGACCTCCATTTGCCAAATTTTAAATTCAATCTCACAAAATATATGAAACAAACTGTAATAAAATAATTAAAGTAATAAATTATTAGTGTTTTAGTTATGAAATGTCGATACCCCATAAAAATCTCAAACGTACCAAACCATTTCTTAAGTCTTCTTTCAACATTTTAAGTCTTCAATATACGCATCTATCGCTGTACTACCTCTATTTGAAATTACTTTATTTTTATCAAAAATATCGAATACACCAAACACCACTGCACTCAGACCGCGTCGCAACCTGTCACAAGACCTAGGTTTTTACGTCCAGCGTTTCAAGTCTTAACACCTACAGTAACATTATTTTATATGACATCGTACGTTCCGGGACTTGCTTTTAAACTAAGTTATGAAACATAATAACTTGGTGAAGCGCATAACCGTTACTTAGGACGTGATGTAGCTTGATCCGTTTTGCTATAAGAATATGGTTTGTTAGAGGTATTGTCAACGTCTTAAACTTGGTAATAACGCTTTTAGGAATCTTCGAGGAGTTTCATAAAAGCGTATTAACTGTTTTAGTGAGTTGTGTCAGGTTTACTGTGTTTATAAACTTTGAACGTTTATTATAGACAGTAAGAAATATGTTACTGGACATTTTCTTACCAAAACTATTATTAGCTAACAAGGCTAATTTGGCATGATATGATGATGATGATGGCATAGATGTAGGCATCCGCTAAGAAAGGATTTTGATCAATTCCCACGGGGAAAGGCGAAAACAGATCCCGCGGGTGAAACTGCGGGGCACAACTAGTAAAGAAATATGGTTATATTCTTTGTAACTACTTATTTAATAAGGCTTTCAAAAACTCAGCATAAGAGGTCTAATTACAGTTGAACCAATGTAGTTCCTTAGGTCTGTTTGTATTTTGATGAAAACTTCAAAGTTATGCAAGAAATGAGTATTTCTTAACAACAAGAGTTTGTTAAGACTAACAATTAATGAGATCAACTCGAATTTGCATACTTTGTAGTTTTGTCATGTAGTTGCCGTGCATTCCTTTTAATAATTATGTTCAGTTTGGAGTTTGTTCTATGCGAAATAATCTATGAGGGTGTCTTGAAATATTCTGCTTTGTTATTTTTCTTTCTAAAAGTCTTTAATTATTCCTGTCTGTATTATGCCTATTCTTGTATTATTAAAAGCAAATATTTTAATGTTCATGTGTTTGCTTGTAAAATACCAAAAAATTCAATATATTTTTATATGTTTTTTTTATTAAGAAGACTTTATTTTATTATACAAAGTAGGTAACTTACGTAAACATTTACCTATATTTACATCGTACCGATATTTAGTAATTATCTAAGTAAATATATAAACTGATTAATTTGTCATCCTTAAGTTACTATAAATAACAAATAATGCAGGAATAATTAAGACTATAAGAATGGTGTTAATGTACACATTACAAGAGGTAAGTAGTTGAACAGAATTATTTATTTCGTTAGGGCTATTCGATTCGATTGTAACGAAAAGGACTGGCTATAAAATACACTAAACATGTAATCGCTAGTATTTTTTAACACATAAATACAATACAATTTTCATATACAAAATGCTCCTAACATTTGATGTTTCTGTCTCTTTCGAAATAAAACATTATCACGAATATCGTCGTTTCGTTAAAATATTTTAAAGTTATGTTCAGGTCTTTCACGTCAGGTTGGTCTGTCTTTAGTCTGTTTAGTTCTAATACGAAAGAGTTCTGTTGAACAA
Organism: Phoebis sennae; assembly: GCA_001586405.1. Taxonomy (NCBI): domain Eukaryota; kingdom Metazoa; phylum Arthropoda; class Insecta; order Lepidoptera; family Pieridae; genus Phoebis; species Phoebis sennae. The sequence goes on along the minus strand of LQNK01002894.1, from coordinate 126,162 downwards.
AAAGAATTAAATAATTGGACGCATAGCACCAAGATTTCACATATAATTCTTGTGTATGTAAAGTAGCAATACTCTGCGAAATAAGACATTTCTAAATACTTTCCAAATGCCAAGTCTTTAATTCAGAAACAATAAGACTTAATTTAAACGCCAAGTAAAAAATCCATCACTCAAAGCCATAAAGACGATTATGGGGCTCTGGGCGTTATGAAAAGTCATGTTTGTGAACACGGGAGAGAGCGTAGCACAACATGCGTAGCACCAAAAGTCTACGTGCTACGCTACGTAGCATGTAGCACCTCGTACATAAAAATTAGGAAGTTTGACACGTGGGCTGTAATTGGAATTTTCAAAAACACTTGATGTAAGTGAATTTTTGATTAATATAGTAGTAAAAGCGATAACACATTACTTTAAAATATCCTTACTAAAATCCGTAATAACAGCAGAGTAACAGGCTTAGTTGATTGGATTCTGTCATCGAAGCTTTAAGTCATATAGGAAGTTTGACACGTGATTGGCTGTAGTGCAATATAATTTAAGAAACTTGTTGAAATATGGGGTTTCATGTTATAAGTTAAGCTACTTTATCTTTTAATTATAATATTTATAAAATTCATCTTTGGAACGATTGAAAAAAAGACCTATCTATGAGGCTACGAATGGTTTCATTTTTTTAGCTTTAGTTCCAGTTTAATGTATGGTGAGTCCCACTCTAATATTAATATATCTTTACTTTTGTATAAAAATAAAAATAAAAAAATATTAATCCACTAAGTTTCAATTGTGTAGTCCTAATTTAGTTTGGGAATAAAGTGGCTGTGAAAGAGATACATACGAATTTACAAGGATTTCATTTTTTCACCATTTATTATATTTTTATATTTTGGGTTCGAAAAACCCATAAAATACACCCCCATGCAACTTTATATAAAATATGTATGTTCTTTGGAACGGTGGCTTTCCCACATTGAAACTAATGTTACAGAATTCAACACAAAAAGAAGGTTTATTTTATTAAAAGCAATAAAATGTGAGCGTTCCCATGCTTAGATTAAGTGGCTCCTGTAACGCTTACAATGTGGAATGAATATTTATGACGCAGCGACAGGGAGTTGACTTTGAGCTGGTTTCCGATGACATATCCCTATGTACATGTTTAGGACTATTGTATTAATTTTAAGAAGCAATAAAATTTCTTCTTTTCAATTTGTTTTAAAAGAAAAAAGTGACAAATCAAGTATAGGTATAGCTTTTGTTTAAAAATAATATATAAGGTGTTACATAGCTAGCGTTTCATTCGTTTACAGGACACTCAGAACATGTTCCTAAACAAGAAAAAAAGTAATCAAAAGGGGCGAGGCTTTGTTAATTTAATATAGCTATGTAATACCTTATATAGGTGAGGATATATTATTTGAATCATGTCAATCCATTAACAAATAAATTAGTAAAAATGCTCTTACTAACATGAAACCAAACATTACATCAGTGTCTTGAAAAATTGCTGTACATCCCATCATGTTTCAAATTAAACCAATCGTTTTACTTACATACAGTAAAATATCCTACTATGCGTAAGTTTAAAGTGTATCTTCAATAAACGTGGCATTAACATACCAACCAAAACTCGGTTCCGATTGGTTGATTCATAACTGTTATACTATATCGTTCCATCGTTTAGAGCAACCGGTACTAATTCAATCTACTAAACTTTTTATTATCGCTACTCTTAGTTACTTAATTTTTGGATGTATCCATCACATTAATTGCTAAATAAAAAAAAGCTCTAACTAACATGAAAGCCAAAAGTACATCAGTTCCTTAAAATTGCTATACATCCCATCATGTTTCAAACTTGACAATTAATTCAATCAACAACTATACTTGTTGTTATCGGCACTGCTAGTTAAATTTTGATGTATCATCCCATTAATTGCTAAATAAAAACACTAACACGAAAGCGAAAATTACATTGGTTCGCTAAAAATTGAATACACTACACGGTTTACTGACGTTGTTAGGCAATATCTTACTAAGAATAAACTAAATTTACGTGTCATTCCCGTTGTAATACATAAAAAAGCTTTTATACATACTACATTTCCTATAAGTTTCTTCAAAAAATGCATTTCATGTCAAACTCGATGATGACTCCAATTACTTTTTGTTACGTTTAGAATAACATACTTTGTTTACACTTTTTCCACTATTTATAAGTAAACTTTATTTAATTACAACCGGTTTCGAAACTTCATCATAAGGTACTACCTTTAATTCAATACTTAAAATTTATTTCCACCAAGATGTCATAATACAATCTATCAAGTATATTTTTGTTACCAATAATATACTTTCATAATGCCTCGGTAAATTTGTATTGAAATTATGTAATTATCAACTATTAAATTAATAAGAGACACTGTCATTAAAGCTATATTTCGTCAGTTTCTCAAATAAAATCGCACTTCAGCCTATCACGTGTCAAACTTCGTACTAAAAGCCTTTGATGACGGGATCCAATCAACTACACTTGTTGTTACTGACACTGTATTTAGTTAATGATGTAGGGTATTCGGAATAGTATATTGAGATTCCGTTGTAGACTATTTATATACTCGTATGATATATTTATTCTGAGGAGACACTGCCTTCTGAATCGGTGGTAAATAAAACATAAAATATGTGACGTTTCAAAAGAGCTTTTAAAAAAGCCAATTAGAAAAAAAAAAATAATTTGTATTTGATCATTTAACTTACTTACAGCAGCTCTCCTAAAAATATTTGTAAGTAATATATATACAGATAACAAAATAAAAAAATGTATATTATTCAAATCATTAGAATCGTAATTACATTGTCATTCAAAATATTCAGCATAGTTGACAACCTTCAACAGAATTCGTATAAATAATTTATACTCCTAATTCCAGCATCTAAAACCTCACAAACAATGTTTAATTCAAATTACATACCTAATCCGACCGCGCGGCAGGTAATCAATTTGACATTTATCAACAATCATTCCCAGAATCAACGAGCGTGTGGTTACCCTACACGGGAATGACATTATTGATATGATAACTAGCAAATTTTGGAAATGATTAATCAATTTCGATCGATTAGGGCGATTTTGATACAAATATCTTTAGTATAATCTTGTGTGTTTTAACGTGAGTACTTTCCATATTAAAAATATACTTTATAATTAACCGCGCTTAATCCTTTAAAAATTATTTTATTTAATAATGATTAATCAATTTCGATCGATTAGGGTGATTTTGATACAAATATCTTTAATTTGTCTTCTATTTGGAAATTCATGGAGTCGAAACAAAAAGATGAATATGTGAATGAGATGATATAAAAAATTGATCAGTCCCAGAATAAGAAAAAGATTGGTGACCCTACCAAATAAAATATTTCTATATTTTTTATTACGAAAATAATAGAAAAATGCATTTTGTGTCAAATGCATTGTGAAGATATTATAAAAATGTATCATAAAATTCCAAAACTGCTGAAGGTATATCATATCAAATCAATGTTTACATACATATCAATACTTCCAAATAAAATGTATTAAAAACCACAAAATAATCCTTACTACAGTTTTAAAAAAGGTCATAAATTAAAAATTACTAACGCTCTAAATATTTTCAGTTATAAATTTCGCGGTCGTGAAACTCAATCTGAATTTTTGGAAAAAATAAACGTCCTTTTGGGTTTTGCGGTGGAATGGATCCCATGCGAGTGATATTTAAATCTCCGTAAGCCGATATGATTTCCAACGACAACGACCAGTGAAATTCGAGTTATATTAAAATTTTATGGAATATATTAGGTTCCGACAGATTTTCAGCGCGTGGATAAGGAATAAATCAACATTTTTTTGCTTATGTCTCAAACTTGCGACGTATTGCTTTTGTTTGTATTTAGGTGGTGTAAAATAGTTGTTTCTAAAATGTGTATCAATTTATATACATTTATGCAGGGTGGCGAACACTCAAGCCCTTTTAAGGAAAACGCAAAATTTATTTGTCAAAGAAACGAACAGTAGTTTTAACGAAAAAATACATATTTAAATTAACCAAATATACAGACCTAAAGTTGAATTTTTGTTATGATCGTAGTATGTTTTAATATTAAAATTTATTGTTATGTAAAACTATCTCGAAGTTACATTTTTTAAATTATTTATTTACTCAAATATAATACTTATTTAATAGTCAAAGTGAAAGCTATTTCAACATTAGCGAAAATGAAAAGGCTTTAAGGCTTATATTACATCAACATGCAACCACACCCTCCCATGACATCGGCATTAAATTGGGATACTCATAATAATTATTACAGTGCCTTATCGTATACGATAAGCAAGGGAAGCAAGGCTTTAATTCTTAACCCATCCTCTACCCTTTCCGACAAATGTATGTGTTTATCATCGAGTAAGATGTTTGTGGCTTTAAAATAATTAAATAAAACACTTTCAACAACCTTAAATATTTCAAAATCTAGAATCTTCATTGTTTGGAGATTTATAATTGAAAATGCGAGTAACGTTTAAATAATTATATTAGCGACATAGGGTTACAACGTTTCCCGACAATTGCTGCTTTCGGATTGATTAGAAGAGGAATCGAAGTGGTGGCGGTTAACGGCCGGTCCCCTGGACCGCCGCTATAGGCTCTCGCGACGGCTTCCCACGGCTGCGTTCATCAGCTCCGCTGCGTTCACCAGTTCAGTATTGCGTTAACATCATTAAAAATTATAGAACAAGCTACATTGGGCCAAGTTTGCACAGGTGAAGATACCTCGGAAAGCCCTCCCAGTAGAAAATCGGCGTGAAGCAGTATTGCACTGTGTTTTGTATGATGTGCTAGGGCCGCGAGGCCTATTTCCATCATGTTTTATTCCTCTCCAAATTTTCCATTAGCAATCGTCTTATCCCCTCCGTTTCCTTCTAGCCTACTTTTTCACCCCACCTTTATACTCTTAGCTCTTTACCTTTCGCCATTTTTGTATTATTTTATTGTAGTTTACATTATGTATTTAATAGTATAATAAAGACTTAATAAATAAATACTTACATCAATATTATATATACGATATCTTACTTATTGTTGATGGTACTTTTTGCCTTCCAATGTCTTCTTTAAAACTATCACACTATTGATGCTAGCTACCACACCCCATTCATAATAATTAGAATCTTTACGCACGATAGGCAAGGGATCCCGCGTCTATTCTTAACCCTACCTCTACCCTTCCTCCCGTTCACAAATCCGCAACTTGGGAACGGTTAGTTGCTTATCATAAGTGACAGGTTAAATTCTTTGCCTCTAAATGGCAATTACCAAAGAGTTTTTAACAAATTTGGTTGGTAACTAATTTAATCTTTATATATAAAAATGAATCGCAAAATGTGTTGGTAAGCGCATAACTCATCAACGACTGGACTAATTTGAACAATTCTTTTTTTAAATGTTCGTTGAAGTTCAAGCATGGTTTTTACGGCGAGAAAAATTCGAATAATTACCGAGTCCACGCGAGCGAAGCCGCGGGCGGAGAGCTAGTATTGAATGAAAATGATAGTTCAGGACATCCAAACGTAAATTTAAAACGGTTATCTATCTCTTACAAAAATAAAGGCTTCAATACAAATGAATACTTCCAAGCACAGTAGATCATTCATAAAAAATCGGGTAAATTTAGGTGCCTTTAGATCGATAAAAAGTATTCTATCTCCTAATCCAGGGATGAGGAACCTTTTTATATTAACATGCCACAAATGAATGTCTAATTAAGTCATAGACGTGCCACAATTTTTTGTGACAATCTTATTTAAATACGTTCAACTCAAGAATAGAGTATGATAGGAAAGTAGCATAAGAACAAATATTTAAGTGTTTTTTAATGCATATTTTATTTTGTGATAGGTTACGTGCCCATAATATTGTGTTGCCTCTTTGGCACTCGTGCCATTGGTTTGCCATCCCTGACCAAATTCATCATATTTCTATCTATTTAGTAAATTTAATCAAAATCTATGATAGTTGTGGCGTAATTGACACAAGCATACAAACATCCAAATTTTCACATTTATATATACAGTAGGATTACAGTAATTTATTACTGTTATGGACTCTTACATGCATTTTATTCTTAATCTATCTTTTACCCTACATCCCTTTTACGAATTCGCAAGTTGTTGTGAACGCTAGTATATGTTGTTTATCGCTATAGCTGAGGTTTTTGATAATTTTGAACGGTTGTACTTTCATTCCTAGATTATATTTCAAATTTTTGCGCTTTTTCTTAGTTCTAGGAGTTCTTGAATTTCAAAGTTTCATCCTTTTTATGGCTTCATTTGGCGAAGTGTTAGAAAAACTATAAATATTTTCCATCGCTTTGAAAGAAAATAATTTCTTAGAAACCAAGGATAATATAGATTAATTATAGCCTGCCATGAATTTGTACAATTTTTAAACTGAACCGGTTTAAATGTCCTAAAAACTGAAAACCATTTTAGGTGAATTTCTGCGTGATAAGTGGACCCAACGATAAAAATCTATGTTCATCTGTAAATCGGTTGGTAATGTTATAGTGACTAGCTTTTGCTCGCTGTTTTACTCGTGTTCAATTCTTCTATAGATTATAAAAAGATATCCTATAACCTAATCTCCTTTATACCCTATCTGAATGCGCAATTTCATTTAAAATCCGTTCAATAATGGGGCGTGATGAACTTTTACAATTATAATATTAGTAAGATATCAATACTCCTGTATATTATATCTTTTAATAAATTATGTATTATTTAGTCTACAACATCAGTCTTAATTGTTAACTATTAACTCTTAAGATCGTCCACGGTCTATTTATGGAAATTGTAACGAAGGCTTATTTAAATTTCCATAACGTCTTTCAGAATTACAAATTTGCATCACATTGATCAGGATGAAGCAGTTATGACCTTTTTAAATTATTAAATTATTGTTATATTAATAGCATCGATGAAAAATAAAAGATTGTTTAAAGTAATTAATGCTACATATTTGTACTGTGGCTGTATGTTTTCCTAGATAGATATTTTTTTGTAATTGTAATCCTTACTAATATTATAAATGCGAAAGTAACACTATTTGTATGTCTGTCTCTTCTTCTTACCTAAACCATTAAACCAATTTGGATAAAATTTTGTACAGATATTGTTTGAAATTCGAGTCATAGGAAAAAAAATGATCTCTGAAATCCCACGGGATCGAGGGATATATGCAGGTAAAACCGCAAAACTAATGATATTGACCTATTTAATTAATTTAACAATTAATTTAAGCAATATAAAGCCATATAAGATAGTTTATTGCCAATGTCCCATATATAAAAATTTTAATCAACATAAACGTGTTTTATTTACGATTAATTGCTATTTACTCCACTTAAATAAAGTATAGAGCGTTATAGAACGTTATATTTAACGAAACTATCAGCTATTCATATCAGGGCAAAACATTTACGGCCATGTGCTCACCGTAGCGTTACTATGAGACGCTACGTCGCGCGCACGTGGCTACGATCCTCAATTAAAAGCATGCGAATTATGTATAAAACCTGCTTTTTATGGACTCTTACACGATATAGTAGAGTTATCCTTAATTAAATGTAATTATTATAGGTTACTGTCTTTGTTCAGAGAGGAGACGGCCTTATCGACTGGGCGGCGTCAGTCGAGCGCGCTCGGGCGAACTCGTAGGTACGGCGCTCGGCTCGGCTCGGAAAACTTCGGGTGGAGCGAACGCACCAGTGAAATTTTAGGGCTGCGGTTGCGGGTTAAAGCCTTCACTAGTTGTGTCTATTCTCCGCTGTAAATGTTCTAAAAATGTTAAGAATATAGTAAAGTTATTGTTAAAGTTGCAGCTAGTTAGTGCGTAAGTAATTTCATGTTTCGATTAAGTATTTAGAGAAATAGTAAGTAGACGTTTATATAGAGCTAAGAAGCTGATAGAAGTGATTGTTGTGTTAAAAAATCGTGAGTTAGGAAGGACAGTGTGTTTGGGAAAATAGGTGATATTAGTTGGTTGATGTTGGCAGCCCTGAGCAGCCGATCTCCGGGCACATGGTGGTAGGGCGGCGCGGGGGTCCGCCGCGGGGATCGCGCCCGGGCCGCCCCTCCTCAGTGGCGGCCTGCAGTGCCAAACGCGCGTGTCGCCTCCGACGCTCGCGCCCCGCAAACCCGCTCATTTCACCTGCGACGCCGCTCGCCGCGGTGGCAGCTTGCGGCCCGGCCAACGCTCGCCGGGCCGGCCCATGTGACAAACATGAACCTTCTTGTTTACATTAGTTAACACACCCCCCTGGCATGCTAATGTGAGTATCATCGATCGCCAGAAAATGTAATATTCATGCGTTACCATCCTGCAATGCGACAGCGTGACCGTGCCCGCCGTGGCACGTATTTACGAATGGATAGTGATTTGTGAATTTTTGGCAGTCGGACTGTTGGGGGTTGCGAATCGTGGACAGCGCGCGGCGGCGACGCACCGACGCTGGCGGTTTTTACGCGCGGAACGGTTGCACGCGCGGCTTATTCGCTTCGCCGTCATGCGGTAGCCAGAAGCGGGCCGAGCGGCGGGTGGAATCGCGTACGCTCTCGGCGATGTGGCCCCCTCGCGCTCCATTGTAAGTACTATCCATTTTAACCTCAAAAACCATCACCGTAAATAGGTAACGCTGCACGCTCAACATAATACTTCACGTGTCCTAATTTCTATCCACATAGCTCTGTGAATTTTTAAAAGGGCACTGCAACTTGAAAGCGGGCAAATCGTACTTTACACTGACACGAGTGAAAAATCAATGAGAGACGTGAAAAATTCGGTGGAGGCCGCTCTCGAGTTTTAATCTCTATGCAATTAATTTGAATGGTTAAGTGTAATTATTATTCCGTTACGTGATGCTTAAAATAATATATTTATGTTAAAAATACCTTGTGATTTGAAAATTAATTATAATGACTTAAATTGTTTGTTAAACTACTAGTTTTTAATATATAAATCAATATTTATCATAATTCATTTTATGTTTGTATCTAAATAGAAAATACTAAAATTACTTTTTTAAATGCAATTCTAAAACACATGGAATTTGTAATTCTAATAAAACTCTAACATTTATGAAATATTACATTAGTATTAAAAAACCGAATTATAATACTATTAAACATATTATAAACCTCTCTTATTACATGTTATGTTCAGATTTATCAGCTTTAAAATTATATCTATCTTATCTTAAAGCTAATATATTTTAAAACGATATAAAATTTTAATTCATTCCGTCTCTTCATAGAGAAAACGATACGATCTAATTCACGAGTATTTGTTATTATTTTAAATATACAAGTCCATAAATATATGTATGTGTAATAAAAAATAATTATATGCGTAGGGTCTATGAAATTACGTTTTTTATTTCATCTTTGCTAAGAGAAAGTTAGTAGATATTCATCTTAAGGTTGTATCATGCGATTAGTTACGTTTTAAAGTCACTTCAAATATTTTTATTTCATAACACGAAAATAAATCCAACTCAAACTTAAATAACGCCTTCGAATTGTGTACGTAAATAAATACACTACTGAATACATAAAAATTTGACAAATTTTAAAATTTGACATTTTACACGTGAAAATTATTTTGTAAAGTAATACGCGTGTACATGGAACACGAGATATTATTTTGAAAACGTTATTAGCCAAAAACGTAAAATGTGCATAATATTCAGAGAACGTTGTAAAATTATATTCACTGAACTGTGATTAACATAATTTTACCTTCAAAATTTGTAAAAAATAATGGTAGAATTTTATGAATCGCTTAAAATCTATATTCGTATACACAAGGATTTCAAATTCATTCAGTTTTTAAAAAATATCGAATAATTGAGTAGTATCAAATTAATAATTGTTCAAATAGATGGCTAAAAATGACTACAAACATGCAGTTTTTCAAAGTACCAATATTTTTATAAGAAACTATTTTTCTGCAGTATGAATTTGGACCAACCATCTTAATACTGCTGTTTTGTTTCTACAGTATTTCCTAAAATAAATTATATTAAACGAATTATATTATCAATATTTTTTTCATATAGTAGTATGTGAAAAAATAATATAGGTACATATAAGTACTATATAAAGGAAAACATCGACAATTTGATGCAAAATTTTACATAAGACGTCTATTATTTTTAAGAATGTAAATAACTTTTTTTTTAAATAAAAATACCTCATGTCACTGTGTTAACTTCTCACCATAATCATTATGTTCTATCGATTTTTAAAATAAATATAAAAATCTTGCGATTTATGCGAATTTATACAGTTAACATTTCTTTCAATTCTGTTACAAAACATTTTGTATACACTTTAATTAAAAACATTTACAACTTAACGTATCAATATCGACCACTCGGAATAAATTTCAAGCCCTCTTTAAAATTTCAATTTGAAATTACGTTTAACCGTTCCGAAGAAAATCCATTTCATCGTGGCTGAAGAAAAATTTAATTTACCCTTGAAATTCCGATCTAAAACCGATAAGTGGCTATGCAATTGGCAAATCAAATCAACAGCCAATCAGGGCTTGAAATCAAGAACTCGGATGTAAGAGCTTCGGTTTTATTGAATCGCCCACCTTTTATGACGTTTTTGTTCCACGCTAATCGTATGACCTAAAATAGCTTTTGTTGGCCGAACGTTTTATTTAGGAATAAATACTCGTACATTGACTTCACAAAATAAATATAGCACCATTGAAACTAAACCTTAAAATTTTGTATGTTTTGCCTAGATAGATTCAAGGCAAGACATACGTTTTTTTGTATTTTGTATAAAAATAAACTTTTTTGTATTTTGTATAAAAATAAACTGCCCGAATCTCACTTCTAGAATCATTCATCGTAAATATTAAAGAAACTCAAAAATTTGTTTATGTTTTGTCTTGCTGTAGCCAAATGTATTTTTTTTTACGATTAATTTATTTCATGATAGAAAAATTTATATAGAGTGGTATCATAGTTAGTCTGACTTAAATTGTAAACAGTTTTAAAAATATAGAATAATTGAATTAGTTAATTATAAATATCATGCTTCAAAAGTTCTGTAAGATCCACATACGACATATATTTTCTGATTTACTTTCCTTTAAAAATCGTTTCCGTGTAAGATACTGTACTAAACAGCCTTAACCCAGTATAATACTTATGTTGTTTGTAAATACAAAGTCATATAAACTTTAATAATTCAGAGTCTTTAGAGACATGTTCAAAATGAACCTTCCTTGAAACAAAGTCATGGGGAAATATTCGTGAATGACCTACTTTTCAGATAAGGATGCGATTTTGAAAGGAAAGTAGGTTAATGGCAGACTTCTTACACTCATTGGTAAATACGTACATTGTCTTTAAAAATCTTCGCGCTGATTTCAGGTAGAAATGAGTCGTTCGTAGTTTCTTGTTTTGTGTTTTATGGGGTTTGAGATTTTAAGAAAGGGAAAATGGTAACTTTCGCTTTACAGTATATGTATTTTATTTTTTTATTTTTTAGTTACGTATTCTATTCTATTATTTAACTAACATTTTATCTGAATGTAAACTCGAGAAGCTTTGCACATTATACTTAATACGTAAAATTCAGGGTATCTAATAATCGGAGCCAGAAAACAGCCTAACTGAATATGAAGTTTCTTCAAATGCTGTCGTTACTGCATTATTATTTATTAATTTATTTTATTTCGAAGTAAACCACATCTGACATTCGTATTCTATTCTATTCTTTAACTAATATTAGTCACATATAGATATAGATGATAGATTTAATTAGATGTGGAAATAGTGGCACATTTCCATAGTTAATCTAAATAGCACGTTTCGACGAACTGAAACGATAGAATTTATTCATAGGTTAGACCTCTTACACATTCTCAAATTACTGAAACGGTGGTAATTAACACTTTATTTAAATGTTTTTTTTAAACTAGTGAAGCTTTGCACATTATATTTAATACTAGCGTAAAATTCAGGGTATCCTATCACGTGAGCCAGAAAATAGACTATCTGAATATGAAATTTCTTCAAATGCTGATGTTACTGCGTGATAATTTATTTATTTATTTTATTTCAAAGGTAGACCACATCAGATAAATTAAACCTTAATCAGATACAATTACAATATCGCTTATCTAATACGCATGACAATTAAAGCATACACGATATTTACTATATTAGCTTAGGCTCTGCAATTACAATAATTATTTGGTGTATAACAAATACTATAACAAAACAGTATAACTCTGTACCCTAGCAGAATATGACTGCTTTAAAATGAAGAAAGCCAGGATACATATTTATCGTAAGTACGTTTATAATAAGTGCATTATGATGTATTTATTTGACGCACAAACATAATTACATCCGAACACACAAACACGCAATCTTTCACATTTAGAATATTAGTAGGTTTATAAGGATAATATTTCTTAAAAAAAAAACACCTAACCGCTACGCACAATTTTTATCTAAGCCTACGTATTGTATGTAGGTTGGAACCCTCACCAACGCGTTAATTGGAGCATACGAAACTACGCTGCGAATATTTGGTTAATTAAGACTTTATTTTATAAGCACCGAACTTAGATAGGTCAGTGTGGGTTTAATGTTAAGATGTAATTTTTGTGCAAATATTTCAGTTTCAGTATTATTGCGTTGAAATATAAACTTAAATAAGATAAAAGTTGCAAATTTTGGTATTGTAAATTGGTATATACTATATACAAATACACACACAAAATATAACCTTAAAACTTATAATGAAAAATTTCATATAGTTAATTAAATTAGGTGTACACATCCACAAATTATTTTTTTCAGAAGTATCTTCTTACAATTTTTTTAGATAAAATGTTTACTAAAATTAGTTAACATACTTATATATTCTGTTATGTATCATTCATTGTAGGTAGGAATTTCTATGTATCTAATTCAATCTCATTGATGTAGGTGCACGATAACTTAGAACAAAATACAAATGTGTTTTAAAATACATTTTTCATAAAAATATTTTTAATGGTAGTAATAAGAAAGTGGTAGTAATAATACGTTTAATATCTATTTTTACGAAAATTTGTAAGAACGCTATATATCCAAATAAAGTATTGGACTATGATTCAAAATATGTAAAAGAAAAAAAAAATAAAAATGCTTTTTTATAGATCGTGTTTATAAAGCCTGAATTTTAATTATAGAACAGTATAAGATGAAAATGTTAACCAAACAATATTTGATACTACAATTACGTTTCAAAAAGTAACGACTAATTATAATAAGCTCTCATATTCGGTCGGATCAAATTGGTTTGCCGAGCGCCGTTCCCAAAGTTTAATCCTATGCCCCCAAGTTTGTACGTAATAAAACAAATACGGACTTTTACGTATATGTATCTTTTTACAATGATTATGTATGATTATGTATTAGAGGAGAATGAGATGAAAACTATCACAATTTTGTCACCTAAATAGTATTAATGGCTTTTTTACACTATTTCCACTATTTATTAGGAAAGTTTATTTAATTACAACTGGTTTCAAAAATTCATCATCAGGTAGTAAAGAAATCATTAAAAATACAAAAAGATTTGTCACAAACTTTTGATGGAAATGCATTTTAAGTACTGATTTCTTTTTTTGTGACAAATTTATATTTTTTTTGATTTTACTTTACTACCCTATAATAAATTTTTCGAAGTCGGTTATAATTAAATAAAGTTTACAAATAAATAGGGGAAATAGTGTAAAAAAGTCTTTAATTCAATACCTAAAATGCATTTCTATAAGAAGTCACAGTACAATTTATCAAGTACAAAAAATTAATGTACATTTATATTCAAAAGTAACGACTAATTATAATAAGCTCCCATATTTGGTCGGATTAAATTGCTTTGTCGAGCGCGAAATTCCCAAAGTTTAATCCTATGGCCTCGAGTTTGAATGTAATAAAACAAATATGGAATTTTACACATACGTCAGTCATAAGCACTCTGTGATCCCAATGCGGGCTTTGAACGTTCGTGAAAGAACACGCCTTTGACACATTTTTGAAAATTCTAGTTCGCAAGAAGTTGTCATACGGTAGATTTAACGCATAGAATAATAACCTAAGCATGGACATTATAGCTGCTGCATTTTAACTTATGGAGACACTTGGATGTTAAAGTGGGATAGGCAGCCGTTTCGAAATTTCGTAGGTCAATAGATAAACTGTCCCTTTGGTTCTATTGGTCCTAATTTCTAATTGATTCAAAATATAAATTTGTGAATGTTTAAATGATTGTGAGCTGTTATGTAATAAAATTAATTAATTAATTAATTTCTAATATAGTAGGATTTAACATTTTTAGAGAAAAGAACTTTGTGTTAACATGTTTAAAATATGTATTTTAATCACAAAAAGTTACGGTCGAATTTTCATAAACCATAGAGTAAACTCTTGTTTTTTTAATTTAGAATTTTTCATTTTTACTTGCATTAAATACCCTTAAGAATACAAAATTACCCAACCGATGCACAACTCATAGCTAAATTAAGAAAAAAGAAGAATACCTTTAAGATCTTTGCGTACCCTCAGAGCGCATTAAATACTTTTTAAAGTTAATTTGCTAAAAGTTCAAAAGGGGGTGAAACTTTGTATGGCAAATTCACAAGTTTAAAGTTAAAACTCCTTAAAATTTTGGTTTATTCATCCGTTATTCTTTTGAAACAAACTTCATTTTACCTTAATGAAACATCGACCGATGCAGGTAAAACCGTTAGTTTTATGTCTGTTTTTAAGCGAGCATTTCTAAGAAATAACATTGTCTTGTGGTTCTTGTACGGTGGTTTGCAAGTATATTATATAGTAAGTATTTACTATACTAACTGATCCGCACGTTTTCGCTACTGTATCATAATGTTATATATAGCCTATAAAATTTAGCATATGTTACTCGTGGATAATGGTGAAATTAAAATAAAATGTAAATTTCAAATGGTGAAACAATTTTTAAAAAGAAGTCCAGAAGCTTTCAAGCCTATTTATTACAACCAAATAAACTAACAAATGAACGAACTAACAAAGTTTTTCTGTTTATAATATTAGTGTAGATTAGTGTATACAAAGAATATTACGATACGTTAAATACGATTGGCCGGGAGCGTACGATAATGATAGGTGAATACGTAGCTATTATGTATTGATTTTAATTTTGAGAATTAAAAAAAGGAATACATACATACAGAAGCAATACCAAACAGAAATCATTTTAACTTATTGCAAATATAATATAAAAATTCTAAGAAAATCTAATGGAAAAAAGGACACAGAAGTGCATTTCGCCTTCTAGAACAAAAAGCGTGATATCAATTCCACAGTAGATAATAATTTTCAGAAAGGATTTATCTAGCATCAGCGAGCGGTTAGCTCCGACAGCTGTTCCAAAGCACCAAATATGAGAATTTCCACGGTCTTATCGGTTATATTGTTGAGTCGACAAGAACGAAGGTTTATTATCCGGAATTGTGAGCGAGATAATTTGATACCATTTGGTGTGTTCTGGAAATTTTGAGAACCACTGACTTTTATAGAACGGTTAGTTCTACAATTTTAATGACATTAATGTTTGATTTTGTGATATTTATTTTAAAATATTTGGTTTAAATAATGCGTTCGTTATTTGCTATAATTTAAAGAGATAAAAAATGTAATGAAAATACATTAATTTTTACAGTGATATTTAAACCGATATTATAATTTATTTATATAATTAAATGAAACTATCGTATGCGATACAATTTAAATAAATAGTTATTTACCGTGTTACTAAAGATCTTCATTACCATGTTTCTAAATTAAATAGAAAATCATCCAAAATGAAGCTTACAAAAGCAACATAGTAACATGAGAAACGTAAAATCATAAAATATGAGCTGAAATCTTACGTATTAGCTTCGTTTATTTTTAATTCAACAAAGATGAATCGCGAGGGTAGCCCACCCCGTCGTTTGCACCCAAAGAACCTCCGTTAGAATATTTATTAAAGCCCCCTGTCCGAAACATTTCCATGTCCCCAGCTATTGTCACTCTGTTTGCTTTTTTATTCATATTTACTGGATCTCGTGATATGATTTTATTTATTTGTTACCATCTGCTAGTCACAGTTTTACATACCAGGATGAGATAACAAACCTTTTTTTGTTTAGTTTTATACAAACCCTGCTTGGATGATCTGTCTTGACGACTCGATTGACGCAATAGATACAGCAAGGCAAAATAGTTAAATAACCGGCAGCATTCTGTAAAAACCTTAGTGATTTGTTGTATGCTGTCCTTTACCTATGTATTTTTGTGTTTTTTATTAATAAAGATATTAAAAAAATGTTATCTTTTACTATAGCATAGACGAGGCGAAGAGAAAACAAAACTCCATACCAATTTTTCACCATAGAATTTGAAACATTTAAAGTCAGAACGATTATTTTAACAATAATCAAAACGAAAATTCTTGATTTTTGGATTTCGGGCCAACAGATTTTGGTCTCGTAAGGGTGGTGGGGTTTAAAAGACCTCGTTCCACGACATTGTCTGGTTTAGGGGGTTCAAAACGCCTGGTACTACAGTAAATGGAAAGTATACCAAAAATAGAGTAGCAGGGAACGTGTTAAACGGTATCAGGTTTAAGATCAAAAAGTATTTGTTTAATTTCACAAATTCTTACGGTGTATCATCACCTTCAACATTTCCAAAGCGAAGTGGACCCATAATAGAAATCCATAGCAAGTTTCCATTCTCAAAGTGACTTCATTGAAAGCGCAACAATTCACAGCGAAAGTTAAATTAATAAAGTCAGCAATTATTTCTGCGTTAGACAATTAAACGCTTAACCCTTTTAGTTTCCTTCACAGAATGTCCTTAATGGAAGACATAAATTTAATTGTTCTACTATTAACGTTATTTATTTTGTAGCGAGTGCTCCTCTGTAGGAATAACTGGAAAAATTGATATAAATAAATATACAGACCTTATTAGTGTATAATATGGTAACTGTAGATGGAGGACGTTATGACGGTTAAAAAATATTTTTTATGTTCAGTAAAAGTCCCTCGGTCTTGGGGATATTCAAGATTTTCGAAAATTTCAAGACAAATCACCATTTGTTACACTCTTTTGTGGAATGGAATTATTTCAATCGATTTTTGAAATCATAATTTAGATACATGCACTATTGCTTATTTAAATATGATTTCAGGGGATGCATGCAAATTTTTTTTCAAAAGAAATTTAGCCTATTTTGTCCCTAAGCCCGTAAAAAAAAGAAAATGGTCACCTGAGTCAAATAAAACAAACTTGCCAGTTTCATTGAGAATCCATGAAGGACATTTCAAAAAATGAACTTAACAAGAAATATTTATTAAATAATACTTTTCTGACAACACAAACTTTACAATTTAAAGATTTCAGGAGTATTCTGCAAACCACAGACATCTATATTATTTTTCATTAAAACCTACAAATTACAAGTTTGTTAAATGCCTTTACATCCTTAATATCAATTTCATAGGTTTCCGGAACGACCTTCCACGTCCAGATTACATCATACAAGCATAAATCCAGTGCCATTTATTTACGGGTAACAAAATGCATCTCATTTCCATCTATTCCACAAAGAATTACCTTACACTATATATATTTAACACAATCCGGATAAGTGATTACCTGATCAGGAAATCAGGGTTCCTTACAGGAAATCGTAAAGCCACAGCGGGATATCGAGCCAGCGAATCGATTAGACGAATCTTGATTCGATTATTGGAGTAATCGATTTTCCAGTCGAGGGTTTTCATCCGTTTGGAGTACCGACAGGCAATTGGATAAATACGTATAGCATGTAATTCTGCCGATTGAATACTGTTAACAATTTTTGTAATGAAAGGTAGACATTTTCGCGTAACACGAAAAGAGACTTAATTTAAAACGTTTGATCTGTTGGTTGGAGCGTTTTTTTTTAAATTATCGATATCAAGAAGTTTATGACTAAGTAAAAGAAAAAAAATCGTTAAAACTAAAATGTAAAATTAGTGTACGAAAGGTTTTGTCCTTTTTAAACGTCTCACTATGTCCGTGTTGTCAAGGAGTTCTATTGCTCTGACATTCACATGATGATGAAGTCTCAGTACTTATTTATTACATCACTTAGTATCAAGAAACAAGACTTAATATCTATATCATAATTGATGAAACTGTACCTCAATTTGTTATTAGGTACTAAATAATACAAGTGCTACAAGTCACAAGATAGCCCGAAGTAAGTTTCATAATAAAATATTTTTATTTTGTGAACTATCAAATAGTTTGTTTTATTCATGAGATTTATAAGTTCACGGCGTCTTTGAACTTCAGTTTGAAACTGTTAAATCTCAATTAAACCCTTCCTTGGATAGGTTTAATGCCCTCTATATAATGTTAACTTTGATGTAAACAATATGGCAAGTTTCATTGTTGTCTTCGTCTTTAATATATATTTGTATGGAAACATAAAAATTGTAGGTATTAGAATCTAGGTTTATATCTGCACATAAAAATACTGATTCATCGTTCTAGGAACTAAAGTATAAAGCCAGAATATATATTATAGTTTTTATGAGCTAATAAGATAGTGGTTTTGGTAATTCAATTTGTATATTGAAAAATCAAGGAGTTGTGATATTACTAACACTATTATTATTGATTTACCACTGTGAGGAAAAAAGTTGGGAGTCTAGTCAAGGAAGCTACTCACGAAAAATCAGCTTATTATTAATAAATGATGAACCGTGAGCCAGGGATCCTGTACCATATTGTTAATGAAATTTGTATGTCACATACAAATAATATTATCGACATTCTTTTAATAGAAGTTCTAATAATATTAATTCTCTAGGTCACATTTCGTTTAAAAATATTAGTACAATAATTCGTTAAGTCATACAACCATATAAAGAAATCTGGAAACGCACTTAAATTTATTTTTTACAAATAGTAAGATTGTAAGAACCGCGTAATACTTGAAAAGAGACCGAACAAATACAGACGAATAAAACTCACAAAGGTAGGCACAACTCACTCACAAATTATATTGGAACACGTGTGGCGACTAATATCATTACGAGGATGCTTTGTGGGGAGGAATTGACGGATAAAGGTCTAATGTGATAACGTAGCTAGTTTTACGAGCCAGTGGCTTTATTTTTCGGGTTTGTTTGGAGTAGGAATTGATGTATAGCTACGACAAATCGGTTGTCGTATGTCTGCGAGTGTAAGGTTATCTTTCTGTAGTACTGCGATATATTAATTACAAAAAACTCCCAGCAATATTATTTAATTATCATTACTCAAAAACGACTTTATGATTCCACCTCAAAAGAGACTAAACAAATACAAATAAAACTCAAAGTTATGGACGAATTAAACTCAAAAATGTAGGCACAA
Organism: Phoebis sennae; assembly: GCA_001586405.1. Lineage (NCBI taxonomy): Eukaryota > Metazoa > Arthropoda > Insecta > Lepidoptera > Pieridae > Phoebis > Phoebis sennae. Next base: position 106,605 of record LQNK01002894.1, on the reverse strand, counting down.
CTAACTCACAAATTATATTGAAACATGTGTGGCGACTAATATCATTATGAGGATGCTTTGTGGGAAAGAATTGACGGATAAAGGTCTAATGTGATAACGTAGCTAGTTTTACGAGCCGGAGGCTGTGTTTTTAGGGTTTGTTTGTTGGAATTATTGATGAATTCGTACGGGGGCACGGTTATCGAATTAATTAATGACGAGTTATTTGTAGTTATTTACACGGGTTGTAGGGTTGTAAGTCAACAAGTGACATAATAATTTTGTCCAGTTAATAATGAATACGTCGTTTATATATAGTACGTATGATTAATAATTTAAATATTTAAAAAGCCTGCCTTAAACTATTATGATTGTCAATAAAAGTTAGCTCAAGGTTATGAATTTCATAATGAAGGTCACTTTTTTGATCAAACATAATTTTCTATTCTTTTTAACCAATATTCTCTTCATAATTCAGCAAATATGAAAAAAAGAAATTCTGGATTGTAAGATAACTTTAGTTCACCCTTCTATTGTTATCTAACTTCGCTATACACAGCATACTGTTAAAATTCAGAAGTAATAAATAAATACCTTCCTTGTTATTCGTAAGCCTCTCCCAGGCGCGCCATCTATCTTCTTACACAAGCTCGATTATAATTATATTTTTCCCATGGGCTTTAAAACTTGGAAATAATTCAAGCCATGAAAGGCAGACATCGAAGGCTTAAATCCTTTATGGAATAAACTCTACATTTTCTCTCGCTAGATATGAAATATTAGTTTTCTTTTTATATTTTAAAGAGAAAATATTTGAGTGTTGCATATTCTTTTAGTCATATTTGTCTTCCCTATATGACTTGCTTGCTTTATTTTTCATTTTAACAAAGTAATGATTATGCTATAATATAATTATAAAATATATATTACGAATGCCAAAAAACTTTTATTACAAAATATATAGCAGTATTCATACTTTAGTTAATCAAAAAGTATAATTTAGCTACAATTTTCAATAAAGTTAAACATAATGCAACAGATTATGAAATCAATGTTAAGTATGTAATTCAATTAGCAACAAAAGCTATCTAAATTGTTCAAAATTTTGTAAGAAAAGGCAGACAAAAAAATTTATGTGTGGCATTATTTTATATTACATCTTTCTCTCACTCAAGAATAAAACAAAATCTAAAATTATCAGACACAATATGAAGAGGCCAACTCGCGACTGGTCCACAATTATGTACCCGGATTCTTTTAGCTTTTCCAAATACAATTCTACTACTTATAAAATAAAAACATTCTTATAATTTCCAAAATTACCAGACACAGTATCAAAAAGGCAATTCCCCAACTTGCCGACAATTGTGTATCAAACCCCGAATCTTATGTCTTTTCTTATAATCTATCTGTCCTCGTACCTAAGTAGAGAGGTAGAAATAAAAGAAAATCATCAGACGCAATATGAAGAGGATAATCTTGCAACTTGTCCACATTTGTGCATACCCCGAATCTTTTGTACACCCACTTAAGAAATAAAACAAAATCGCCATAAATTCACAAACATATCAGACACAATATCAAAAGGGCACGCCCCAACTTCTCCACAATTGTATATAAAATCTCGATTCTTTTGTCTTCTTAATACTGTCCACGTACTTAAGAAATACAAGAATATCGTCCTAATTTCCAAAATTATCAGTCGCAATATGAAGAGGATAATCTTGCAACTTGTCCACATTTGTGCATACTATCTTTTGTACACCCACTTAAGAAATAAAACAAAATCGCCATAAATTCGCAAACATATCAGACACAATATCAAAAGGGCAATCCCAACTTGTCCATAATTGGCCACAATACCCGAATCATTCATTTGTCATCGCTTGAACACAATAGCTTCAGACACATTGTCGCGGTTTATTAATGTGTAAGAACTTATTAGTGGATGCTATATTGTTTTTCGGGGATGTATTCGGTTTGTTTTTCTCTTACAATTTAGTCACTAAGGGCAGAGGTTTTACGCTCAAATAATAGCTTTGTGTAGTCGAAGTATTTATAGCATGCTATATATAATTTATATACATAATTATATAGAAGCAACCTTCTATATGTTATAATACGTTCTTGATAAGGAAGTTTTTATACCCTAAAGAATTGGTACAATTAATTTTGGGTTTACGAGTGTCAAACAAAAAACTATTTATGTAAAAATAGGTACTCTAAAATTATTGTTTTAGTTTTGTACACAATTTTTCGGGATTCGGGATCGATATTCTTAGCTGTGTCTTCCAGAATTATTAAATGTCAGTTAAGGATATTGTTTAATAATAAAAATCTTATACGAAACTTATAGAACATGTATTCGTTACGTAACACTTATTAAAACTAAACACACGCAAAAACATATTTTGGTATCCAATTCATATATACACCTTTTAACATTGCGCAATACCCAATGTAAATGACTTTCGCCGCCATTTTAGAACTCAGAAACAATATTGACTTTTAATTTATCACAAAGTACCAACATCGGAAAATCGATATCTATTTTAGGAATAATACCCCCAATTGAATAAATTCAATAATTCACGTGTAAACAGCGAAAATAAGCGAAGTGAAGCTATCAAAAACAAAGTACTAAGGTTGTTTGCGTGGAAATCCCGTCGAGGGCGACTCGAAAACAGAATAAGCGTTAATATTTAAGGTTATTCCAGGCGTATCTGGGTGTTGTTTGATCTTTGAACGCGTTTTGGATTACGGAGTGGTGCAAGGGAAATTCTTGTTTTTGAATTAAATACGCATTACGTTTTTTTGTTACTTGTATAAATTATGAATGTGTTTCAATAAAAAACAATTCTAAATGGATATTAATGTTTAGGATGCCTAGTTTTACTATTTTTTTTTAGATTAAACAACGGCTTACGGCCCTTTTCAACATTCTATCTATCCCTTGTTTTGCTTACTAAAGTCAGACAAATCTATCTATTAACACTTACTTTGATTTCAATATCCTAACGACGGATACATTTGCTATGACTTTTGTCTATCTATTGTCATATAATTTGACATAACAATCTATCCATAATCCTTGATACATTATTGAAAATGGCCGTTAACTTATCTCATGAAACCACTGACATAATCAAATAGATTTTGATGAGAAGTTTCAAAGATTAATACGATAAAACAAACAATTTTTACGCTTGATTATCATACAAAAGCTCTTCATATTTATCGCATTTTTAGATAACTTTTAACACCGCGCAACAAACTATGCTCTCACGTTTTAAATTACCTTTATAATCGATCACGTTTAAAAAAAGCAAATCCTTTTTATTGGGCATCCAATTTTTACGGTATCAAATCCATACGTTATAAATCATGAGCTAATACGTCGGTATGGATGACCGCACGTTAGTTTCATTTTGTACAAAACATTTTAACGGTAAAATATAATCACTGTTTTAAAAAACTCGTTAAATGTTCTTTATAGGATGTATAATTGACGACCTGATTGGCGCAGTGAATACAGCAATGGTCTTTTGCGCCGGAGGCTGTAGGTTCGAGCCCCACAAGTAGAAAATTATGGTGTGATGAACATTGTAATTTTCTACTATCAGGGTGTCAATGTATTTATAGTACAATCTTTGCTTAGTTTGGGACTAGATACCGTTGTGTTAAATGTTAAGGAATATTTATTCACTTATATTTACTTCTTGATGGAAATTCAACGTCCAATTTTGTCATTATACACCATTATTCGCTGCGTTTATTTATGTTAATCTCGGTATTCATTGTGATATAATAATGGAAAATGTTTCATTTTACAATTTAAACAAATTGAACTGCAATGCTTGGTACTTACGTATCGGTAACGCACGTATGCAAACGCATCTTACGGCTGGTTCCAATAGTCTAACCAATCAAGGTATAGACCTTGATTGGTTACTAAAGTCAGGCAAGTTTACTTGCACTCACTTTAATGTCCATATGCTGTCGACGGACAGTCTTTGCTATGAATTTTGACAATCAACTGTCATTTATTTTGTGATTACTATATATCCACAATTATACCCATGCTGCAACGTGACATTGGCAAAATCCGTCTTGGACAGGGATGCCATAGATAAAAGAAGAAGAAGAAGATATCCACAATTAGTTTTAATAAAGTTTTTTGTACAAATCAATCAAGATGCAGTTCCAAGAGGTAACAATACAAAAAATAAATTAATATCAGCGCTTTATATTTGAGAATAAAAGTTGGCCAGTTGGCAGTTCTCTGTAGAGATTGGCCGCCAAAATTCGGTTAAAAGGAACGTTCACTACTATAACTTTTTATGTATAAGATCGTAAGTATATAAAAAATTAAAATTCCTGTCATTCTCAAACAGGCATTACTTCCCAATATTCACTTAGGCGTTTGTCAAGTTTCGTCATTATCTTCGGGACGTGACGTCATTTTTCTTCATTTTATCATTTTAAAGAACTGCGGATAACTTTAAATGCGGTGAAAATGGCTTCGAATGGCGCTGAAAATGACAGTTTAACATTTTTGTATAACAGAAATGATTTATATTTTTGAATGTATTTATTTTTCAATAATCAATGTAGGCTAAATTTATTTTTTTGGCTGATAATTTGTATAAAAAGTTAGAATTCCATGAATGCAGCATATATAGTAATAAAAAAATATCATAGTTTTCTAAGTTATAATATTACGCAGTTATTAAACAAACAAAAAATGTTTTGTAAAAATTAATTTAATAAAAAAATAAATTATTAAATTGTTTTTTTCTTGCTACATAAGATAAAACTATTTTTTGTTTTGTAATTTTTTTTGTCACTTTGTCCATAAAAACATTTCATTAATCCCTCAGGAATAACGTATTTCATTAGTCACGTCTTTTTCTTCACTTTACGGCGTTCGCCATTCGTCTGTAAATTGGGCCACTTACGACCCGCCCCAGTAGAGTGCCTTTAATAAAATGAACAATTGTGACTTTCCTTGTAATATTGAAAGTTATACAAATATAAAAAAATCTTTATTTAAGTACGCTGTTTTGCTAGAGATTGTACATATTGCGCACTGTATTTCCAGATATGGTACATATTATTATAATTACATGTAACTTTTGTGCTTTTGCTTGCTCACACACTGAGTATAGACGCAAAATAACGACATCTATATTACGTAATTACGAATATAATAAAATTATGAAACTCTTTATATAATAACGTTTTTATATTATACAGATAACAGATCATATTGGTAACCCATAACATTAACATAAAATTAATTTTTCAATAACCACCTTCTCTATGATTTACCCTCCAGGTATGGAGTGCCACCCTTAAAAAAATGTTTTCAAATATAATGTAGCCTATAAGTTGAACCTAATATTGGTCTATCAGCATATAATATTTTATAAAAAATTGTCTAGTGGTTTTTACGAGACTGACGAATATACAAACAGATAAATAGACAAACAGAAAAATAAATTCATAGTTTTGGGGTCTATCAAACATAGATATTGCACACCAATGACTCTTTTTGAAAAATATTCAATGCTATACTATCCTACTATAATACGTATAGACCAACTATACCGCGCGGCTTCGATCCTGTAGCATAATATTATCAAGGATGATGTAGAATATTTGACAATGATGCGTTGCTCAGAAACGAAATCGTCACAGTTACTGGACGTTTAGTGCTATAGAATAGATAAACTTGCGATAAAGTAACTGGGAAACTGACAACAACAACCATTTATCAGTGCTTTCTTACCTATATAGTCAGTTAAAACCAGTCTCTGTTTTAAGATACTTGATAGACTGTGTTGTCACTTCTTGATGGAAATGCATTTTATAATTTTTTTTATAGAATTGAAACTCTTTTTCACACTATTTCCACATTTATTTAACTTTATTAGATTTAAAACTGGTTTCGAACATTTCGACTACCTGACGATCATTGTTCGAAACCGGTTTTAAAATTTATTTATTTATTTAGGTATATTAAGTAGAGCTCACAGGAGCAATTAATGATACAATATTTTAATAGTAGAATAGTGTGAAAAAGAGTTTCAATTATATAAAAAAAAAACTGTTTTAAGAGTAAAAATAGAATTACAATATACGTAGAATTGTAGAATTCTAGCTACACGATGTGTATTTGCAGTAATTAGCGTCAGTAGCCATTAGTGTAGAAGACTATAATTGGTTGTACTCGGAATTAGATTGTTTATGAAGTCTGTAACGACTGGGTTAGCAGTGGATAGCGTGCACAAGGAATATAGGTTTAATTCCCGTAACAATACAAATAGAATAAAGGACATTTAGCGCCATCTAGTCCCAAACTAAGCAAAGCTTGTACTATGGTAACTAGATAACTGATAGACATACTTTTTTTTGTTGATTTAAATGATTGAGTAATTCTCTAAGTAGAAAACAACAATGTTCATCACATAATAATATTCTACACGTGGGGATCGAATCCACTCCCTCCAGCACAATTGGTCATTGCCATTTCCACTACGCCAATTGGCAGCTCAGCATAAAGCCTTGGTCAATTGACCTGCTGGTATTCTGCTACTAGTATGTCATGCTCAACAGTGGGCTGAATAGAAGTAGTATGTTATTTTTGCTTGAATTTTTAACTCGTTTTTTATATTACTTTTTATGATTATTATTTAAAATTGTTTGAGTAGTGTTATTGGGAAACCGTTTCTCCAAAATTAAAATAAATAAATTTCCTTTCTCACAAACCTCTCCTAACTTGCGCTAGCATCACTTCCTGCCTTTGAAACTGCTCAATAAAAGGCAAGGCGGATATTTTGTGACTTTCTTTTGTTTTAACCAAGTTGCCTAATGAACCGTGCCACTTTCAATGTTAGACCCTTGATTAAGCCCCGAAATTTTTAGGAACATTTAAATTCAAATTCACTTCAATTTTAATTTGACTTAAATTGATTTAAATTATCGAATAATTCGCTAAGTATTATCTGTTTATCTAAATATATGCGATATTTTCTTGTAAAATTCCTAGATATAATTCATAAAGTCCGGTTTAATTTTATAATAATCATAAATAAATATTTGTACATTACAATATTTCGACACTAATTCTTCATAAATAAGTATTTCACTTATTTAGATATCTCCAGACAGATGTCGCTCAACAAAAATTTGAAGCTAAAATAAAAAATTTCCTTATAGAAATAATATTTCGATAATTCAAAACATACAAAATATGGAAATATTGTGAAAAAGACTTCTATAAAATTTCAAAGCAGGTTTTAAAGAAGTGATAATTGCCACATATTTTATGAACATCCATAACATCAATGGAGCGCGGAATCTTAAAAAAATCTAAGTTATATTATTTAAAGGATCGACAAATATTTAAACATACAACAATGCTGCAGGATCTTAAAAACATTACATACACTACAAATAATGTATTTATTTGGTTTGTTACGAAACAGTTTTGTTATTTACTGATTAACAAACATCAAAAAATAACCATCAGGATTTTAATTGAAAATGTAGCTTCTGAAAAACAAGAACATTCCAAAACCATTTTGTATAATAAACTTCGCAACGTACCTAAAGGGCAATTTGAAATATTGCCCAGAGTTTCACAAAAGAATTTTCTCATTTTACACTTGCCTTTTATTAAGTTTTCATAAGGTTTTCGTTGAAAATATTTATTTGATTAAGATTATAGATCTATAAGCTCGAGTTTGGAGGCTGTACAATTGATTTTTATTTAACAGGAAAACTAAATAAAAAAACAAAACTTACTTATATTATAAATGCTAGTAATTCTGAACGTCTGTTTCATCGTCACGCCTAAACCACAAGACATATTATGACAAGAGAAAATACATCGGTTTTTATTCTGGAAATTTCAAGGGAACGGGACATATATAAGCGAAACTGCGGGGCACATCTAGTCTTAAATACGTTAAATTCTGACGATTGCGATCGCGGTCTTTCATTATTTTCACGATAAAACTACGTCCTATCAAAAAGCAATTTGACCCAACAAAGTGGACCTATTAGGGCCTTCCCTCACCATTGTCACAGATCTCCAAAAAACAGAAAGTACACTCTCTCATTTATTTATGAGAGCTTTGCCCGGTTTGCCCCGAGCCATTAAGGCTATTCTCATCTCTTTCCCTCATGGTAAATCCCTATTATGCTATCCTTCACGGATTCCCTTGCCCTATTATTCGTTAAATACTTGAACTGGTAGGCAATGTGTTAATAAAGAGCAAGGCTTGTGCCAATTTAAAAACTTCATTTTGGGTTAATGTTACGCCATTGTATTTAATTTATCTGCGTCTACATCTAGAAATAAAGTGAATATTTCGACGGGATGATTGAAGAAAGCGGTATTTTTTGCGCCAAATTGTTGGTCGAAACATTTTCAACCTTAATCCTAAAAATCACTGAACCGATTATGATGAAACTTGATATACATATAATTAGTTCAGAATAACATATAGGCTACTTTGAATCCCAAAATTGCTACGGGATCAGAAGTAACGCGAGTGAATCCGCGGGACACGGCTAGTCTTTAATATTTTGAGATGACTTGAGTAGTATGAGTTTCGAATTATGAATAGATTCTCTAATATAAGTAAATTCCTATACACCTATTCTATGTACATCAAGGACTGAACTGCAGCCGAAGTTCGGTCAGTAGCTTCTAAAAGGACCTCTTCTTTCACAAAAAGTAAAAACTTGTCCATATTAATATGCAATATTATAGATGCATTTAATTTTCTTCACGTGAGAGAATTTCCAGAACATGAGCCTTGTTTATGCCCACAGCGTGCGAAGAATTTAAAATAAAAGAAGTGCCCGTGTTTCCAGCGGTTTTCTGGTCGGATTTTCCTTGAGATTTATATGCGTATAATACAAAGATTTGTAGATCTCATGAGACGAATTGGGTCAAATGCGTACTGAAAGCACTGGGTTTAAGCCGATTTAGATATTTTAGATGTTAAAGTTAGTTAACTTCATGAGTTTGGAATATTTCGTGCAACATTATGTTTAGCTTTTGTTTGCCTATTTGCATACCTAGTGTTATAATGGATAAGATTTTGTTTAAAGTCATGTCTGCACTGTTCTTAAAAATACGTCCACCTTTTATAGATTTGTTATATATTGATTTAAGGAACTTTTTAACTCGGTGTAACCGACAGTTTTGGACCGATTCTGAGGGTCATCATCAGAGGGAGTGACGTTTTAGCGGTCACGTCTTTCCTCACTAATTTATAGCTTTCCGCCCGCGGCTTCGCACGCGTGGGTCCCTAATATCTGTATTTTTAGAGGCGCACAACAAAAGTTTAAAAAAATTACGGTCGCAAGGCCGCTGATATATACGAATTTCTATAGTCTTTTTTATAATTTTCTATGAAAATAAGTTTGACCAAAATCTCACACTGCGCGCGCGCCTTTTCAAAATACAGAAAATTGTAGACCACGCGAGTGAAGCCGCAGGCGGAAAGTTTGTTATTTTTTGAAGATTTTTAATAATTTATTAAGTATTTGTAACGTCTTAATCTATACGTTAAGAGTATAAAAATGTATGTCCACAACTCAACCAAAATCTCACATTGCCACGTGGTATGACATTTTCACGACTTTAGAAGCGTATATCTCAAAAAAATATTTATTTTATCAAAAAACGCATTTAGAAACCTCCATTTCATTTTAAAGACCTATCCAATGGTACCGTATTTAATTATGTACTCGTATATTTATTTTTTTGACCCCCGTTTATATGTATGGGAAGCCACCCCTTAAAATATTTTTTCCAAATAAAATGTAGCCTATAAGTTGCACCTAATCATGGTCTATCAACATGTGAAATTTAATCAAAATCTGCCTTGTTGTTATTGCGTGATTGACGAACATACAAATAGATAAACAGACAAACAGATAAACAGACAAACAGATAAACAGACAAACAGAAAAACAGAAAAAAAAAATTCTAAGCATGGATTTGGTGTCTATAGAACATACATATTGCATACCAATACTCTTTTAAAAAAATATTCAATGTACAGAAATGGTTTGGTTAATGTTTTATTATATGTATAGATTACACTGTTCAATTCGTTTTGAACAAATCCAGGAGTAAGTGTGATGCAAGGCGAAAATTATTAAAATTACTAACGTAACATTTTCACCTATCAAAAAAAAACTGGCCTTTCGGTCTGCCGTCCCATCGGGTTATGATAGTAAAGGAATAGAGTGCACCTGTGTTCGCGCGTACACTTGTGCACTTTAATATCTCCTGCGCAGCTGGCTAGTCTCTGTTGAGATTGGCCACCATGTCCGAAATCGGTCAGAGGGGTTATTAGATCGCAATTTCTTTACTTATAATGAATCCAATCCACACGATAGTGGTATGGACGCTTGTGAACTCTAAGAATTAAAGACCATGCTATAACAACACGCATTTCAACATATCTTGTATATTTTATTATACTTAGCGACTATCTTCCCCACGAAATTTCGCTCGCTTATTAGCCGAGAATGCGCTATATCTATAGACGGGCAAAATCACCGACTCACAAATTTTCACGGTTTAAACTTCAAAACGACGGATTGTCATACAAACTTTGACACTGTGAGACCCTTTTAGGATAAATTTCAAATTCCGCCCTTCCGTAATGCACCCCTAGGGTACTATAGGAATATTTCCGGGAAAGTTAAAATCAGGACGCTAGTTTAGGTTAGGGTAAGTCAGGGCAGGTTTAGAAAACAATTAAAAATAGACTCGCGTTTTTGTTCACGTAAATTTAATGTATGAGTTTAGATCACGTCAGGGTCACCAATATGGAGTAAAGTGGCGTGAAGGTGTCACTCCAAACAAGTGTAATATCCAACTCTCTTTATTTAATAATAAATGTACTTATATACTACACGAAACAATACATATAAGATAATTGTGCAATATACTTATTCAGCTATTTAACTTGCACATGTCTTGCACTCAATTATTGCCGATGGTCACCTACAATACATATTTTATTTTCATCAAAATCAGTCTCGATTGGTACCCCTTTCAGCATTTTATGATATTTCTCATAGTTTAGATTGGGCTCTGAAAACCCACTTTAAAAAAGTTCACCTGTATATACCATTCAGGTTTGACAGCCAGAAAATTTACAATTATTTTGAAGTCATATTATCGCCGATAGCTAAGCAAAGCTTGTACTATGTACAAGACTTACTTAGTTTGGGACTAGATGGCGTAGTGTTAATGTCCCTGAATATTTATTTTTTTTAATATTTACATTTCACTGACACAAACAACGTAAATCGAACCAAACTGTTTGTCCCCTGCACTTCAAAGCAATTCCTCCAGAAACTTCATACCCCAATATTAATATCCTGTATAAAATAAATATTACGATAGTAAATACAAAAGTCCATTAATCCAATAAAATGTATCATTCGAAGCATCACGACACGGTCGAATAATCGAAAAAGTTGGTCGGATCAAAGGATTTCGGTAAATACGATCTATGGAAGTCTTATTTAAGTGTATGTTACAATGTGTGGCTTAAATGATGAGCGAATTTATTTTTAAATCGAAGCGAAACATTTTTGTCCGTGATTTTTGTAAAGATTTAATCGTTTTATGTTAAAAATATGACTTTATGTATGAAGATGTCGAAGTAAAGACTTTATTACATATTTAAAATGAAATTGCTATGTTATGAATATATACTTAATATTATTTATTTGTTTTTATTTTATAAATAAACATAGCTGTTTAGCTTCCATTATTATACTATTTATGTTAAATAAATATTAAATGTGAATTGAACAAAAATTATAATCTACCCGCAATATTTTCCTATATGGCTTACATCTTGTTTCATTTATCATTGCAATAAAATGAGATAAAAAATAAATATGAATTGAACAAAAATTATAATCTACCCGCAATATTTTCCTATATGGCTTACATCTTGTTTCATTCATCATTGCAATAAAATGAAATAAAAAATAAATAGGAATTGAACAAAAATTATAATCTACCCGCAATCTTTTCCTATATAGTTACATCTTGATTGAGAGAAAGAGAGAGAGAAATATTTATTCGCTGTAACACAAGTACAATAGGTTCTTACAAAATGTTTCATTCATCATCAAAATAAAATAAAAATTAAATGTGAATTGAACTACCGAAAAATTGTCTACCTGCAATATTTTCCTATATAGCTTACATCTTGCGCCAACCGTACATACCGTCCACTCTTCAGTAACTAAATGAGGATTTTCTGGGATGAAATAAATCTTAAAGCAAATACCGATCGGATAGTTTTTTCTGACATAATTACGGTTGGTAAGCACTTCGCAGTCAGAGCTTAGCTCCTTTTGTTTCCGAAGTTTTCCGCACGACTGGACATACTCAATGAAATGAATTCGTAAAGTAATACTTTATGAGGACTTTGCACGAAAAAATTGGAGAAGTTTTCTCAGTTTCGTAGAACTTTAAACCTTTAAGCTAATGGAATTTTTATAAGCGTGTAGTTAATCGATTGGATTGCGAATTGAATCGGGGCTTACAAATCGATTTCTAATGCTATATGTTTATTTCGTAGCAATCTTGGTACACCTGACTTTACACTGGTATACTAAGATTTATCAAATTCTAAGTTTATAAACAGGCTATAAAGAGCTTTTCCTTAACTTTGGATTACACAAAAAAAATCCGTACATTAGATAAAAACTTGCGTCTATCACAGTCTAACTTCTATTTTACTTGAGTAATGATAAATAACAAATTGATGAATACTCACAACAAAGTTCTATATCTGTTTTTAAAATAGAATAAAAAATATTTTTATTCATGTAAACTTTCTACAAAGTACTTATAAGTACTCATTTATGAAATTTAACACCAATTCTACCGCGAAGGTACCGGCAAGAAACTCTATAGTTACTCGGTTGATCTCGTTTACCAATATTAATCATGAAGGATTATACATGTAGGTACATAACTTCATCAATATTGATTCGATAGCTTTGCACTGGGAATGAAAAATAAAACAAAAACATTTTCATAGTTTATGGATGACTGGGAAATAAGGACGAGTATTCCAATTAACATTTTTTACATTCACGACCATAAAAAGTATCTGTGATTTATTGAATATTTCCATACATTCAAAATTGTAGCTAATAAGGAATAAGGGAAAATAGGCAGTATAATTTATGTGACTGCCAGAACTTGCTCACACATTTCACCCTATCGCCTATATATTCTAGTGGAATACACTTATGTAACTCGATTTTCCATCCTCTTCTCGCACCCGACATTCCGACTTGACATTTCTTTCCCTTTGCAGTGTAGCATTTTATTTTTATAGCCTTGTCTTTCCGAATATTTCCCGTCGCCTCTCACCCCGTTGTAATTCCGAGGAGTTCCCGAATTCTTGGCAGTATTCTTTACGTGCGAGACGATATCCGATGCTTTCGCAATACAAAATATAACGCAGAAACGAAAAGGAAATATGGCGTCGAGTTTAGATCCAAACTTTTGTTTAAATCGAAGTGTTTATTGGTTATTCCAAGATGGACGGAGCGCTATTGTGCTGAAAGTCGGCCTTTTTTAATATCATTCGGAGCTCTTCATTGGCAAACAGAATTGTCTCGTAAGATACTGACCTCTTTACTCGGAGTAAATTTGGTAAAATGTTTTCTGAAAGGCATCTCCTTTTTTGCGGCGTAAGGTCTTCGCTCGTCGCCATCGAAATATGGAGCAAGCTCGCAGCATACGACACTAAGGCTCGGACGCCGTACAAGACGATAAACAGGAAAAGGGAGAACCCGGCGATTAAATAGTTTCGTTCGATCCGGCTCAATAGCAGCAACTTTTCGTATTCGTTCGGAATCTTGTTAGATATTAGTTTTGATATGTTCAGCAACGGAATAAACATACCGTAGTATATGATCGCGAAGAAATATATGATGATTGAGCTGTAGTACGCTTTGTAGGATCTCATAGCTTTGTTGAAATAGATAAGAAGTTTGCGAATGTCATACATCGGGTTGAGCATTACCAGGATAATAGCCATTTGGAATAGTAAAAAGCACCCGAGAATAATGCAGCTGACATCCATTTTGCGATACTGCTATTTCTTGATGTAGTGCAAGCAATCTTAAGGCATTTTGATCTGCTATGGTTATTTAATTAGGGTTTATGTTCTTACATTTTGTTTATTACTCCATAGTTTGGTAAGAAATGACAGGAATCTGACAAGAATATCCATATATTCCTTTTATATGCCAGTTGCGACTTAAGTATTTTAGAGATTATTAAGCAGTATTTACTTAATCGATCGAAAAGCGTGCAAATTAACCACATAAAAATGTAGTTTAAATAAATGCATATATGTGAAAATAATTTTAAAACTGACGGATAAAAATACATAAGATTTTAAGCTAAATATTATTTAAGCTACAGCCTATATCATAACATCGATCACTATAACATATAAAATACATTATACTTAGAGTTATAATAACATTAATGAAAATAATTTTAATGAACGAGAATAAGGATTACTATGCAATATTGATAATATGAGAGGATGGACAATAACCTTACAGCATGTTGTCCATGTATTACACATGTATTATACAATTTTAATTAGTTTGTAATATCCAGATTATTAGAATAGAAAGAATTAATATTGCTCATATAACATGTTTATTAAAAATTTCAATGTTATAAATAATAACATTATAATAGAAAATATAATTGTAATTGCTGTATTTATGATTTAGACTTAAACATTTTCAATTTATTCAGCGCTGCACACACAAAAGATGCATTTGATATCTTAGAAGGCTCTTTTTGACTTAGTATCGCATTTCTGCACATCAACTCAAAGTCCAATAACTGCGCCATTGAAATAGTAAAATGTATCAGTTTTTCCAATAACAACATCAAACTTATTGCCACGAAGAAGCCTGTGAGTCCCACAGAAAACTCGCTTATATAAAAGTGCCATATTAATTCCTTATCTTCGACATTTTTTAATATGTCCCTGTAATAAAATCTCTCCCACGCGGATTCCAATAACACATTTATCAAAAGACTCATTGAAAGTATTAAAAGGAGATTAGAAGGAGACTTGTTGTGTTCTTGTAATTTAAACCATACATCTCGTATGAAATATGGTTCTTTCACTGGTTTTAAAAGCATGAGTATGAGCACTAGCTGTAATAATATTAACGTCCCCAGTACACCACTAAAAATATTGATCATCTTCTATACTTTAGTCTACTTTTTGTTTCCCCGTAATCAATGTTTCTTTGCTGATCGCCGATGCTTCATCAGTTTCATCAACGTGGACGTTGATTATTCTGGTCTCTCGTCTAAAATCGGTATCAGAATATATGGGTTTTTTAGGAGTTACCTTGAAGAATTTTTGGATCTTACTATGTTCACTCTCACTGAAATCAGTTATTGACGGCCAATGTACTGATTGGTTATCTTCAATTGAATCAATTGGACTGAGATCTTTTGTATTTTCTATGTATGCTATATCTATGAGCTCATAATTTGCCATCAAATTTGAAAATTCTACCAATTTGGCAGTGAATTTGAGGAAGTCACAGACCCGTAACGTCACCAATAAGAAGAATAATGAAAACGTCCCTAGAAGATAATTTCTGATTGCGTTCTTTGCTGCTATTACGTTTTTTACTATTTCATCGGGCGTTCCTTCTTGTTTATTAATTGAAGATTTTAATTCACTTAAAGTTTTAGTTGGTCTAATAATCCCAGCTGTAGCTATTGTAAGAATATAAAGCAAGGCTAGGGCAATTAGAAAAATGTTGCTTTTAAAATTATCTTCTAACAGTTTTATATTCCTCGATAAAGTTACGATATCCAATATAGGCGTGAGTAGAAATAAAATCAAAACTATTTGAGTAAAATTAATAGAAGGAAGTATTAGAGTTGAAACATCAAAATTCATAATTTTGCAAAAGTGTTCACCGAAACATTTTGATAATATCTGAAACGTCATAATAAAAAAGATGTGTATGTTTTGAAAGATTCATGTCAATATGAAAAAAGTTGTAGAGCAATTGGTATGAAAAAAGAGGTAAACTATAATACTTATTGAATCTATATTTAAATGCGGTAAATGAAAACAAGCCAGTAAATACATAGTAAGACATGTTTGAGAACGAATCGTGTGTTTTAATTAATGTTACTGTCTCGCTCTCACCTGCAGGTGACGATACACATTATATACCTGTCTCTCTCACGCAGGTGTCGATACACTGGATTGTAGAGAGATGTAAACTTTAGACGCCTGAGGATTTGCTGCAATTTAACTGAACTTAGATTACTTTGAGAAATAATTAGATATACGAGGCGTGTTAGTAATTAATTTGTTAATTGTCTTGTTTAGTAATGATGTTTGTGTAGTTTAAAATATATTATGCAATAAAGTCAATGAGATTTTTTTGTTTAATACTTATATGCACTGATAGTATTTTTTTTGTATCTTTTTTTTCTCCGATCTTTTAACTATTAAGTAGAAGTTTGTTTTCGTTCATTTGCTGTTTCTCTAAATTTTAGACGCCCGAGGACCTGCAATTCAACTGAACTTAGATTACTTTGTGAAATAATTAGATCTCGCTATATGAGGCGTGTTAGTGCTAATTTATTGTAAATACTCATGTTTCGTAATGATGTTTATATAGTTTGAAGAATGCCGGTTATTCTTAGTAGAGACTGCCTTCAGAAGCGGTGGTTAACAAAAAATATTAAAAAACGCCCCCTTGGAAATTTGGAAAATAAAAATTCTGACTTGGATTTATGAGTGGATTTTAAAAACACATTTTTTATTTTTTCACATTTGAGGTAAGTTTTTAACAAACAACGATGAAATCTATAGCATATATTATATAATTTAGTAAACTCATTTAAAAGTATAAAGTAACAAAAATATATTTATTGCAGTAAGAACCTGTCTAAACACTAGAAAATATCTCGAAAGAAAAACTCAAATAAATATTATAGACATAAATCAATTCTATTCCCTTGTAATAGAACGTATATTTCAGTAGCAGCGGGTAGTTTCTAACAAGCAATATTTGTCGAGTTTAAAAATTTCCATCGTTTAGGATAGATGTGGGTAAATACGTCACTTCAGAGTAAACTACCACTAGAGTCGTAGCAATCAATATTCTCAATACTCTTTCAAATAACTTGTTTCTTTATTGATATTGCTTCTTTACTAAATATAAACTCGTTATTAATTCTAGATTCATTGACCTTTTATTCTATTCTCAGCATTTTTTAAATATGATGCTTCATTATTTCGTAAATTTATCGACGTAGAAAAGTAAAGGAAATAATAAAGTTATTGGGAAATTTTGAAATTCGTAAATAGCTGTGCCCCGCGGTTTCACCCACGTGTAAAGGAAATATTATTTGTCCTTCTCCTGATCCTAAGCTATTTTTCTACGAATTTTCTACCAAATTGGTTCAGCAGATCTCGAGTTATAAGCATTATAACAAACCCGTCTTTTCCGGTATAATATCTCTATATATAAGAGCGAGCTTTTGAATATCTATGAAAAATAATTAAAGTCAAAGTCAAAATGTTTATATTCTGTTGAGGCGCTTTAAGAACGTCATTTACATTTAAATAATTAAATATTATTATTTTTTATTAACCACCGATTCGGAAGGCTGTCTCTATTGTAAGACTATAAATAGTTAGAATACTCGACTTAATTCATATTCAATCATAAATAAAATAATGTAACATTCTACGAAGAAAAAAGTACTAACTCCAAACAGTTAAAACTAACGTCATTTCCTTTGTACAGCTTAACCGCAAAGTATAACATCGAAGCTCATACAAACCATTATTAATACCGTCCACAAAAGACTCATATTAACTCTACTCTACTTAATCCTGATCAAATACCAATATCTATATTCAATGCTTTTGAATCTGTGGTTAGAAGCGTAACGATAAATCTTCAATAACCAGAATCCAATATCAACTAAATATATCCCTTTGATATATCTTTGTTTCCACCATTTTATCAGGGTCAGTAAATGAAGAACGTGAGAGGTCCAAAGGTCCTCGATTTCCTCTCAAAGAAATTCGCTTATTGGGAAATATGCCTCGGAAAATACATTATTGGAGGCAACATTATTTGAATTTAAATCAGATGTTTGGCTTCGGATTTTGGGTGCCTATTGTTATAAATAGAGGTGACGAATTTCATTTACGATGATTATGTTTTTATAATTATTTTAAACTAATCACTTTCATTATCATAGATCTTTTACATATCCTATGCAATATGCATAGATGTATCATAATTAAATTTGATTTAATACTATTGTAGGATCGACCAATAATTATTTTACTACAAGGAAGAGCGCACTTAGTTTAATATTTATTTTAATACCAATCAAACTCGTTAAAACCTAGTTAAGTTAAATATTAAAACAGAACGCCTCTAAACACTAACTAAACTTTTAAAGTCCGATATTTCGGCTCATTACGCAACATTACGTCCTAAAACTCCACGAATTTTTATTTAAACACACACGATACATATTCGTTCTACTTTCATAAGATAAGTTTCCTTATTCTTGTTTACAGCAACTTTCGTGTTTTCCACTGCCCTCTTTGTTAAAGGTTTTCACATCTTGTTATGTTTTATAACGGTCGGCTCATGAATAATTCAACCGCGTATCAACGATTAGGTGGTGAAGTTTTGGAAACTCGAAGAAATCCGGGATAGCTTAAGATAATATGAAATCAAAGGTTTAAGATTCATAACAAAATAGATAGGTACAGAAGACACACTAGTGTATGTACTTCATTTACGCATACCTATGCGCATGCTACGCACACAACTTCCGACGGATTAGAATAGGTTTGTGGCCATCCCATATTCTACAAGTGGGTATTGTAAGAGACAACAGAGCAGTGCTCTCCCACTCTTTAATTGAAGATCTTTTAAAGAATGGGCGAGCATTGCACGACTGGGATCAAGCTCGCACCGGTGAAACTACCACACCTAGCAGAAGATCGGCATGAATCGGCATTCCCTTACCCATCCTGTTCCACTCCTCTCCCAATTTCTCCTTACGTCAAGCGGGCCAGACAACTGCGATTCTTTCATGTTGTAGATGTTTATGGGCTGCAGTCGGCCACTTAACGTCAGATAACTCCACTTACCTGCTATAACATAAAAAAAAAACAAACAGACGCATGTCTCAAATAGATGAAATTTGCGCTCAGATTGTTTCTACATGTCCCGAAATATCGTATCGACAAACTTTGTTAATGTGTGCGTTGCTCCAGCATAAAGTTTGACTCCTATACTTATCTATTTTGTGTTTTCACCTTGTGAAAAACAATGCGCGTCCTTGGACATGGAAAGAGATAAAAATGGCTTTATGTCTTATGCTTTACGTCATCTTTTGAAAAGCCGAGTACAGGGTTATTTATGTCGTTGCGTGGAACATTACAAAGGAATTAAACTGATGTATAGAAACATAAAACATATCTTTTCATAAATATAGCTTTTTTTCAAAACTAGCAAGATCAGTTTAGATTACATTTTATATTACTAGCTTACCCGGTGAACTTCGTACCGCTATTTTTGAACGTGGCGTATTTTTGACAGACACGATATATTGGCTAATTTGCTATTCATAATTTCTTCATATTTTCTCACCTTTTCAATATTCCCTGGACCTACGAATATTTCAAGACCAAAATTAGTCAAATCGGTTCAGCTATTGTCAAGTTTAAGCGACACTAAGAACATCAATTTATTTTTATTTATATACATAAATAATGGACTTTATTTAAATTTGTCATAGAAAAATTTTAAGCTATTCTAATAATATAATAGAAAAGCTTGTTGGTTTAAACGTGCTTATCTTGATACTATTGGATGTATTTTAAAACCTTCTTTCTGATTTTTAAGGAAGGCTTCAGCCCAATTCCTATAAAAAACGAGTTGTCTTACTTACGAACATTACAATGTCCTAGGTATAAGTCTAAAGCGTATCTATAATAAACGTGTTGTTAGCATAACAAAACTTGGCTACGATAGGTTGATTATAACCACTCTTTAATGAAAACGATTCGAGTTTGTGACGTTCCGTCGTTTAAAAGAACTGGGCCCAACACGTAACTGGGTGAAACTTGCACAATATTATTGCACTAGTCTTTAATCAAAATAACGTTTCTAAAACATGTTTATTTTATGACAAGTTCTACCACAACAAGCTGTTCGCTAGGAATTGAAGTCCCTTTCTTTGCGTTTAATGAAACAATTTTGTTCAGAGTTTCCAAGACGTTGGAAAGGTCCGTGAGTTAGTGCTATGGGCGGAATTGTATTCGGCACTTTTTATTGTTAAGTGTTCACGTAATGCTATGGTTTTGAGAATAATCTCTCGTAATACTGTGGGTTGAAACGTCGACGGGTGCAATCATTCTCGATAGATCCGAAACAATTAAAATAAAGCAATATAGTTCATGAAAGCCAGGCTCGCTCTGAGCTAGACCTTGCGTTGTAATGTATAAATCAAGACTTTTCGTTTGATACACACGGCTATATTTTAATAAAAAGTACTATAAAGCTGAAAATTTTATTTGTTTGTTTTTACGCGTTTAGATCATTAAATACTGGCCCGATTTAAAAAAAATATATATTAGATAGAAGATTAATTTCAATAAATTCAATAATACGGTACGGTTATAGTACAACTAGTCATTTTTACACATCAAAAATAACAAATTAGTTTGATAAAAGAATGTTAAAAAGTCATATTCTTACAGCAAAAAAAAATCTAAAATGGTAACTAATTCCTTAATATTCAAAGAAAATTTAAAAAAAATCAAAATCCCCTCGAACCTTCGTCAATCAAATTTAAAGTTCAGTTAAGACTTACTGTTGTTATAAACCCGAAATTTAAGTAAAAGAAAACATTTGCAAGTCACTGAATTTAAAATTTGTTACAAACGTGAGGTCGGTCGGATTTTATACGTTTACTGTATAAATAAAAACTTTGTGTATTAAAGATATTCAAATTAATGAGCGGGGAGTGTGTTATTTCTTTTTTGTTATGCCATTACCACCGCCCTACCAAAAGATCGGCGTGAAGCAGTATTGCAGTGTTTCGTACGTAGAGCGGGGGCCTAGAGGCCTGTATTCCCATCCCATTCCTGTCTCATACTGTTCTACTCCTCTCCCAATCTCCCACCATTAATTATTTCCGTATCCCTTACCCCTCCTTTAAGCAACTTTCTTGTTGTAGATGTTCAAAGGCTGTGGTCGGTCAAGTGACATCAGTAAGTAACATCAGGTGAACGGCATGCTCCGCTTGCCTCCTGTAACGCAAACATCCGGTAGTTTCGAACATCAGTACTATTATAAGAATCATACAAACATTTTCACTTTGTAAATTAGATTAATAGTGCAAAAACTTATGAAGACATAAAGTGTGATACTCTTACAAATCTGACAGAAAAAAAGACACACGTAAAATAATCTATAAGAACTACAACGGTCACTAATAGGAAAGTTATTTGGACAAAGTACAAATGATTTACTAAACATCAATATAATTGAATGATGACCACTATCGGTGCGGGATTGCCAAGTTTTACGTTGAAATATTTTCTTTATCTTTGAGTGGTTCGTTGTACAATCTTGAGTCCGGCATATGATGAATCTGTTAAGTAGTGTTGACTGCTTCTTTGGTCTAATGGTTGCATCTTTGACTACAGATCGAGGAGTCTTGGGTTCAATTTTCAGGAGGGACCACAAAAAAATGTTAGAGTGGGAGTCGAGCATTGCACAATTGGGCCAAGCTCACACCGGTGTAATTACCACCCCCGAGCAAGAGAATGGCGTGAAGCAGTATTGCACTGTGTTTCGTACGGTGAGCGGAAGCCCGGACGCCTGTATTCCCATTCCATTTCTCTTTCGACCTGTTCTAGTCTTCTTCCAGCTTCCTATCATTAATCCTCTCCCTCCTTCAAGCCAGTCAGGCAGCTACGACATTTCATGTTGTAGATGTTCATGGGCTGCGGTTAGTCACTTAACATCAGGTGAACCGCCCCGCTTGCCTGCTAGAACATTAAAAAAAAAAATTATTGAGATTTTCAGCCAGATTTTCCAGTCCTGTATCTGGAAGTTGGCGATGCTGGAGCATCCCCACGCTTCGAAAAGTACGTAAAGCCGTCGGTTCTACGCCTGATCTCTCTCCGGTCGTGTCGATCTGATAAAATCCTCTCGATATTTAATATTCCTTTACGTTTAAAATTCAAGTATAAACTATTTACTAAACTGAACATAATAGAATGATGACCACTATCGGTGGGCGGTTTGTGTATCGACGAGGGTTTGCAGTTTCACGTTAAAATATTTTCTTTTATCTTTCGAGTGGTTCGCTTTGAGAGTCTTGTGTATATATTTGTTAGAGGTAAAAGTTATGATGGCATAATGTCCAATATAAAAGTAGATTGTTTATTGAATTGTGTAATTTTAGTATTTGAAATCAAAAAACATAACAGAAAATTAAAAATAATTCTAATTTAATAATCTCTCCAAACTTTGCTAGAGATACACACTTAAACTTCTCAGAACGGGTCTGCCATTTCATCATTTGTAATCGTTTAATATCGTATAAGGTACCGTATTAAATAAATTAATGTTATTATGGAAGCGATATAACACAAATTTGCAAGGATCTAAGTAAATTTGCCAGATACCATCTTGGTGGAAATAGGTGGAGGTAGTCACACAATTTTTTAATATCTCAGCGTGACCCGTGACCACACCTCCTGTAAAGTGTTTGAAACGTCTGGTTACTAATAATAAACCGCGTTAAAATCCTTTAAAAGTATTTTATTCAACATTTATCATTTTTTTCGTATATATTTCAATATCCACCTTATCTTTTCAAATTTGAATTAGATAGACAACCTAACAAAAATCTTTCAGAGACGTAATCCTTATAGATAAAACTCTCTAAAAATTAAGAAACGACTCCCACTTAAAGCATATTCCTCAAAGCATAAACTAAGACGACCTGACCTTTGAAGTCCTCTATTTATTTGAATTTCATACAAAACGCGTTTTTATGTATGTCACGTCGAAGCTGAATTCATCGCGAACTTTGTGCCTACGGGCCTAATTCAGTTTTGTGTTTTCAATTAAGTCTGCTTCGAGTTTTAGACGAAAATATGAATAGAAACAATTTATAATATCTTGTGAAATATTTTCTATTCGATTAACTACTCCATCTGCCTTTGGATAATAATTTTTTTTTAAATTAACAAGAAATGTGTCAGTAAACTAAATAAAAAATCGGACGTTTAACGGAGTTCCGAATTACGAAAATATTGTACCATGAACATATTGTAGGTATCGGTTAGGTTTTTTTTTAATTCATCAAATCAACATATTTCATTTATACTACCCTATTAAGCTACAACATTAATATAAGGATAAATGTGAGGCGTCTAGTCAAAAGGATGCTGCCACGAAA
Organism: Phoebis sennae; assembly: GCA_001586405.1. Taxonomy (NCBI): domain Eukaryota; kingdom Metazoa; phylum Arthropoda; class Insecta; order Lepidoptera; family Pieridae; genus Phoebis; species Phoebis sennae. The sequence continues at coordinate 83,027 of LQNK01002894.1, read as the reverse complement.
AATCAGCTAGTTAGCAATAAATGATAAACGTGTATCGGTCCTGTAGAGGTGACTTCAAACGCCGAACTCGGCAATTTCTTATGATCTAATTTCTTTCGCGTGTAGGACGATCAACTTTTATTTATCGTATCAATTTTTATTTACACCTTATACAGATAAAATAATACGAATTAAATACTACAGTGACTACTTGTTTCTTTGGTTAAATGAATCAATAGATTTTTTCGGAGCAATCGGTATTATAATATCTGATGTTTAGTGAATAACCGCAATCAAGATGCATTGCCGGCTTAAAGGGGGCCCCTCCCTTTGTCGGCTTAAAGGGAGGGGTGACTCTGGAGAGGATTAATGATGGGACATCAGGAGAGGAAGAGGATGGTAGAAGGTAATACAGGGATTCTTTAAATAAAGTTTCCTTTATTGACGAATATGTTAAATTTTATACACGATGAATCATTCTAAGGTTTGAAAATAAGTACAATTATAAAGATATAAACTTTATTCAATACTCCATTCTCGTTATGATTGATAACAACGGCCTATATAAATCTGCCGCACCAAAAGCTAGGTCAACGAGATAGAATTATTACACAAAACTTTTGCCCTCAACAACACATCCGATATATTTTCATTTCAGCATTGTTCAGGTCACGTGAACTGGATATTTCAATATAAATCGTATAGATAGGAACAAATACATTGCGCACACGCTAAAAACACAAAAACGACACTCGCGAATGTCCACAGCAATGTATTACGCTCCAATAGTTACATTCTGATAAATGAATCGTGGTGATAAAGTGCTTGTGCGATATTTTCGCTTCCCCTCATCAACTTTCTGACAAAAAGCGGCGGACCGCGACTTTCCTGTTATTTATTGGGCTTGTAAAGATAATAATGACATCCTAACCGAATTCCGGCCTATGTGGTGAATCAGTAACGAGACTAGCCATCATAAAGGAGACTATTTAATTGTAACTGTTATCACAAATTATTCGCCTAATGTGACGGTGACTTAACAGCTAACAATTAAAACTAGGTAATAATTACAAATTTTATAAATAAAATGCAATATCTAATAGGCTCTTTCACACTTCAATCAAAGTCAAATTCTACACGTGTATTTTTTAAATACAAGGAAGCCGCAACCTAACAGTACTTGATAGATTGTATTGTGATATCTTAATCAAAATGCATTTTAAATATTGAGACCGGCTAATTTTCGAAATCAGCTGTAATTAAATAAAGTTTGTTTATAAAAGGGGAAATAGTATAAAAAAGTATTTTATTCAATACATAAAAGTACGTATCGGTCGCATCGCATTTCACAAATAGTATTTTGTGTATATAATGTCACAGACAGGCGTCCGTTTATCCGCATTAAAGTAATCACATTTTCTACACAAATACACAGTTTCATATACACACAATACATTTCTAAAGACACACTCGGTTTAATATAAATTATTAATCCGTAAGAGCGTAATTTAATTAATTATTCATGTTAAAGATTGTAGCAGGTGGGGCTTATGCTTATGACAAAACTTCGTACATTTTCACTTTTCATATTACATTGAAAGTAAAATTTAATTGCAATTTGCTTTCTTCCACTCGTAATAAGAAAACAATACGGATTCATAATAATAAGAAGCAGTTATTTTCATGTTTAGGATTTCCTGGAAAGTATTATTTATTGGTATTAATTAACTATTTTTTACATTGAGAGTACGGGTATATAATTCGAATTTACATATCAGCGAATATATAGAAATAGATATAAATATCATACATACTATATACTGCCATCGAAAACGAAAATGTTATAGAATCGTGTTGAATTCGGATAAAATGTATTTTATTCTAAGTTTACATGAATAAAAATGTTTTTTATTCTATTTTATACCTTGGCTGACTCTGTATGTGTACAAAATTTCATCAAAATGCAGTGCTCGTAGCGTGATTGTCAGAAACATCCAAAAATCTTAACATCAGCCAAGTCTATAGTACATCCGTACTCACCTGTCAGGTCTGCAGTTCCATGTCGGAGTATAATAGGAGAGGCATCAGACGAGTTTTCCCCTTACCAAAAACTGATCCTAACTCTCAGAATATTAGTAGAAAGTAAGAAAGGATCCATAATATTGCAGGACAGTACCTACCACAGATAACAAAGAGTAACAAAGGTATCAGTCATTAATATAAAATAACAAGAGAGAGAAGTTTTTTTTTTCTTTTTTCGCTTTTGCATTGTATATTTTTGTTAATGTTATAGGGTGATGTTTCAACACGTGTTATGTAACTCGAAAATAACACAGCCTTTTACCCTCAGCGCAAATGAGTTAAAGCTTGACCCTTGCTTAAAGGCACGTGTCTGTCCGTCATACGAAAATTACCCCAGGTTCCCAATTTTCACCGGTGAATATTGGGCCAAGCCGGCCCGCTTAGCAGATTGTTATTCCTTCAAAAGCCCTTACTGGTAACGACCCTCCCAAATTATGTTTGAAGTGACTTGAATTCTCTCAAGCAATATAAAATTTAATGTATTGTGAATATTTTCACTTGCGCTTTTCTTTGTAACGTACTTTATTTATAATATATTCTATTCGCGAATGTCTTACAAATCATTTAACACATAAATTATATGGTTAGGTATTTTGTTTGAACAAAATTATCCATTTGTATGAAGTTCTAGTGTAATGAAAAAAATGCGTCTAAAACATCGTGTTCATCGAAAATTTTAAAGCATTAGAAATAATAACTTCTATCTCCATCTTTGTTTTATAGATCAAATAAATGATAAAGTTTGTGAGTATGTATGGATGTTTGTTTGTTACTCTTTCACGAAAAAACTAGCGAACGTATTTTGATAAAACTTGGTAAGTATCCATATAGGAAAGAATCCAGAATAATAGATAGGCTACTTCTTATCTCAGAATTTCCACGCAATTAAAAGTTGCACGGGTGAAATCACGGGGTATAGTTAGTCTACATTATGAATAACAGCCGTTTTCAATATTCTATCTTTCCCTTGTTTTGCTAACTAAAGTCAGACAAATCTATCTATTTGCATTTACTGTCATTTCAATATCCTGACGACGGATACATTTGCTATGAATTATGTCTATCTATTGTCATATAATCTGACATAACAATCTATCCATAATCATTGATACATAAAAAAATAACGAATAAAACGTAAAGTATTGCATTTGCATAAAAACTGTATTTTAAACGGTTATAGAATAGCAAGGTAAAATTATCGATAGTGTAAAAGATTTTCTTCAGATGTAAAAGTCCAAGACCGCGGAAGTTTTCTAAAAGCTTTTAAGATAGTCGATAGCAACGATTGTCGGATTATAGGAAAGTGGTTACAGAATGGAGGTGTTTTATCAACAATTTGCAGAGCGCGAAAAATTCAATACATTTTTAATCTTTTGCGCTTCAATCGCTCACCCTGTAGTTTTCTATAAAGTCAATATTTTTTTATAAATAATAATTATATATTTGATATTACATAATTCTTAGTGACATATCATCGTGGTATTTTATACTAAAGTATTTGCAACTTTGTGCTCATATAATGATTTTCTAGTATCTAGGTTGTTAAGACTATATAATATGAAAATGAACAGAAAAAAAATGAAAAGCTCCTTATTGATAAGCTTAGGTGTAAGCAATATATCCAGGTTTTTTATTTACTTATTTAAGGTTTCCCAACATTCGTTTACATAGTTTACATGTGTATGATTAACATAATTTCATATAAATAGTTACGATGCAAAGAACACTTATAGATAAAAACAACATGCATAAATAACTTAAGTTACTAAAAACAAAAGATTAATTGATATCTGTGGCCAGCCGATACAATTTTAGTTTATACAACTTAGTAATAATAAGGAAAAAAAATAAATGAAGTGAGTGAAAATAATTTGCTCGCTGAGATAAGGCCGCCCCTTAAACATAGGTTATATACTTATAAACTATGTTTATTTATTTTGTAACTGAACAAAATTTACATGTATGGTGTACAATAAAAATTATTTCATTCATTCATTCATACTTATTTAATTTTTCAATCGACAATAAAGTTCAACATTGTAACACTAACATATCATTTAATTCTGTATCTAGTATTTTTCACATTACCAAAAGTTCGTACTTTCCTCTCTAGGAATGTACTTCATTACACGTAATACAGCAATTACCAACTCGAAGTACTCCTTGCGGGATACTTGGATGAGATGACTTCAGTAAAAGTTTAATACACGTCATATAAAGGCGGTGTATAAGTAAAGTTCGCAGCTGCGTACGTTTCTTATAACGCTGACTAAAAGTTTTCACCTTGTGTGTTTTTTACTATAGTGTATGAAGAACATACACTCTGAATTTTTGAGAGATGATTAATATACGAAAAAATTATTTAAGGCTTTTGCTATAAATTTACCTCACTTTCGACTAATCGATACGATAACTATAGAACTATGTATTTTATTGTATACGATCTATGGATATTTGGTACTGATGTCTCATTGAATCATTGGATAAAATGACTTCTTATTAATACACGTTTATAGACGGTTTATAAGACGTTTACTAAAAGTTGTGTTTTAGCCGATTTTCAAAAAAGACTATATTTGGGGCGTATTTTTTACTATATAGAATGAAAAACATAATATACTCTGTTGGCTAGAAGAGAGGAGAAAACAAATTATATTGCGCAAAAATACAATTAAAATAACACCCCTGATTGTTACGGATCAGACACTAGAACAGAACCATTAATACATTCTTATATACAATTTTTAGGACGTAGATAATATGTATTATAATAATGAGCTTATGTAATACCATAGAATTAACTTGGAGTGTCACATTACAGAGGCACGGCGTACAAATTAAATGGACTATCATTAAAAATGCCATTCATATAAATTATGTCAACATCCCCATATCCCCACAAGTGAATAGCGAGCTTATGGTCCCACAAAACAAGACATAAATCACACACTGACCTAATTCTGGTACCCTTCTGCCCTCCCAATTGAATAAAATTAACCCTACGAAGAAGCATGTACTAAAAGGCTGGTAGTATTATGGTATAGGAAGCAATCGTATTGAATTGAATTATTTTAACTTGTCTCAACCATACATCATCGAGGACCCGATTGGCGCAGTGGGTACAGCAATGGTCTATTGCGAAGATGTGTGTTCGATCCCCACGAGTAGAAAATTATGACGTCATGAACATTGTAATTTTCTACTGTCTGGGTGTTAATTTATCTATTACTAGCTTTCCGCCCGCGGCTTCGCACGCGTGGGCTACTAATTTCTGTATTTTGTAGAGGCGCACAACAAAAGTCTAAAAGAATTATGGTCGCATGACCGCTGATATATGCGCATGTCTATAGTTTTTTTTTTATAATTTTCTTTAGAAATAGGTTTGACCAAAATCTGACAGTACGCGCGCGTATAATTTTAGCCCACGCGAACGAAGCCACGGGCGGAGAGTTATTTATTTTTTGAGGGTTTTTAAGAATTCATTAAGCGTTTTTATCGTCTTAACCTATAGATATTGGGGACATGCCTTTTTATACTCTTAACGTATACGT
>LQNK01002894.1:36341-64210 GCA_001586405.1 Phoebis sennae | reverse complement strand
AGACACGCGCATATATCACTGGTCCTGCGATCGTAATTTTTTAAAACTTTTGTTGTGCTCCTCTAAAAATACAGAAATTAGTAGCCCACGCGTGCGAAGCCGCGGGCGGAAAGCTAGTTTGTTTATAAATCTCCTCAACAGCTGCACATACAATTAAAATGAACCGAAAACTGCGCTCTGGTCTAACTGAGATATTTTCAGACTTAGAAGTATCAAAAATAACGATATTTACTACTTTTATGAAACTAACTTAGAATTATAAATTGAATAAAAACAAAAAAGAAACTCCCTTTTTAAGAAAACAGATTAAAACGGTAAATAACTGATTAAATCTTATAACATAACTGTATCTGAGACATTTAAAAGCCGAGCGTAACGGCAATAAACAAAAAATATAGCGCAAACAAAATAAATCCACGTAATCCCGGGACTTATCGTGAGAATATATTACATGTGAGTAGGTACTATTTATTCAGATGCTAAGCAGCCGCTGTTTAAGGACGAAAACATGAAAGAAAGCTCACTAAATCTACTTAAGTGCGTACTGAACCTACGATTTGCGTCCGGAATGGTTAATGGAAAAGTCGCTATTATAGACGTGACTAGTGAAGAATTTTTATCAACTAAAATGAGGATAAATGTATGGTTCGTTTGTGTACTATGACTACTCTTGCTTACCCAATTCTCTCCTATTTTTTTCTGTAAAAAAACAATTTCTGTACTTCTCCATCTTCATCCTTTTTCTAAAGCTGATAAAGTACAGTGTACAGGCATTCATGGGTTGCGATTTGCAGTGACATCGAGTAACCCTTATGCTAATATATATTTTTATAAAAATATTGTGTTACATATGAAAATTTAGGTACCGTAATCACCACAGTAACCAGTGCCTAGCGACACCCTTGTCTTTCCTTCTGTATATAAAATATACCTTCGCACCTCTTCAAAAGGTAACAACATATTTTCAAACCCAGCTTAACTTATTGATGCTTAAAATTACGATGTTTTTCATACCGATATTTCAATATCAAGCAACCTTGTTAAAGCCCAAAAACGTGCCTACAATTTTACATAACAACTCTTAACTTATCGGGGATTACAGATAGTTCCAATACACAAATACATTTCAACCCTTACCCACGTTAACTCATAAATCAAACAATACATATGAAAACGGCCTACACAAATTTTAAACGTCATTCATAAATAAAACTTTATTATATCCGAGAACGGTTCCATTATACGATCGCAATAGAAACATATTCTGATGTAAACACCGTTTGTACACCTTTCTTACAGAAGTGCAAAGTATAAAGTTCAAATAGACTCGCGAGACTGAATTTGCATACACTTTCGTCCATATTGAGATCCGAAAAGCCTTACGTGGGTGCTATGACGTCATACTACAGAATCTTGCGAAAAGTCACAAGCAAAAAGCTACCGCCACTTGAAAGTAAACTCTATGTAGCGAGGATACAGTTTGAAATTGCTTGTAGGTAAAATTGTTTAGGTTATAAAGAATCGTCTTATGTAGGCGTTGAATAGCCAATGTCCGTCACATAAGGGTCGGGTATCTCGTTAATTTTAATTAAACTCGATAAAAAACGTAAATGATTTTAGGGATTGGATTTTTCATTTACAGAGTCTGTTGTTTAAACGAGTATGGTCAAATTAGCTTAATTCATTTGGCCAGTATTTTAATTAAGCTGGGCAGGTTAAAATAATATTGCGTCATTACGGTTTAACGGAGTTACGGAGCTTATCACGATTTTTTTAAATCGTTTTATACTAGCTGGTCTGCGCGGCTTCGATCTTTTCGATTCCAAGCAGAATGTTTATCACTACATAGTATAAAACAATGTCGCTTACTCTGTCCCTATGTCCCTTTGTATTTTAAATCTTTAAAAGTACTCAGATTTTGATGCAGTTTTTTTTTAACAGATAGATTGATTCAAGAGAAAGGTTTATATGTATGATCACATACATTAGATAGTGGAGAAATACTGTTATTTATCAGATTTATCAAAATAATATACTAATTTTTATATAACCTTCACAGTTTTTCTGGTGTGTATTAAGTGTCTGCATTGCACCCGTGCGAAGCCAGGACAAGTCGCTAGTATTGCATAAGTCTCAGTGAAGATGTAGCTATATAATGGTGTAAAAATATGAGGAATCGGTCTATAAGTTTTTGACTGAAAAATATGGGTTCTTGCAAACGTCCATGTCTAACTTTAAATTTAGATAAAAAAATGTGTGTGTGATATTCTCATTGAAATTTTTTTCCATTTTCCAATTGCCCAGGCCAACATCGTAAACACTACTAAACTAGAGTGTACATTTATTTGGGACAAAAAATAACAAAAATTCGATAATATCTCACACACAATTTGTTTTATTTGAATTTAAAGACAGGAAATCCTTTGAAACCTCACACAAACCCACCATTAACAATTTTTAATACTGTCTGTTCAATAAATAAAATTATAAATAAAACATTTTTGAGATATTCATGATTAATTAAAATTAATTTTTTTTTATTTATTAATTATTAATTACCGTACAAAAAATTCTGTATAAGATTTCAAAAAAGTAAAGTAAATATTTTTTTGTACCTTTACATATAAAATTCATAGAAAACATATATTTTGAAGTTTGCAATTAGATTATAGGTACTATAATGTGTAACACTGGATTGAAAATTTCCTTTCATCAAATAGCCTATTAAATAATAATTAATGCCGGTTAGAGATAGCCTGTTCAAATATCCTATCAGCAAATTGAATGATTATATTAATTATTCGCTTACATTAATAACTATACTAATTTATTTCCGTTGTTTAGGATTAATGTAAGCGTTTTAATCTTTCATATTACGTGGTATACTTTATTTGCTTTTTATTTCTTTACTGGTGCTCTGCGGCTTGATTGTTCATATGTATAATGAAGAGAATGAGAGAGAATTAGAAATTGTTTGTTTTCTGCTCTGAATCGTGATTTCAATTTAACATTTTGCCTTGCTTGAACGGGGGTCACAACCAAAATTTTTAAACAGATCACAAAACAGGAAATAATTAGGGCATATAAGAGTATACTTATTCTGCCCAGTAATATACCTAACTAAGAAAATATTAACGGCAAATTACATAAAAATACATTAATAACATTTGAATTCTTGAAATCTTACAATGAAACCGAGCATTGCTCCGAGCTAGACCTTGTGTTGTAATGTATAAATCAAAACCTTTCATTTGATACCATACTTTGGTATATTTGTATTAAACTCGCCTAATTGACCCTCCCCTACATATTTCGCCCATCTTCAGGCCTAAGCTATTTGACTCTGAAATATTATAGGTCAGATTAACAATACTCCCAATATCGTTAGACAAGCGATTCTAATGTGCACCCATCATCGTATTATACCTTTTCAATAAAAAATTACAAGAAAAACTACTACTTTATAACTTAACAAATGTACAATTCTAAAAGCAGTTTAACAATAGGTCATATTACGTGTTCTAATCGACTTCATTGTCTGAGAACGTGTTATCCGTCGAAACCACCGAAGTTTGTCACTGGAAGTTGATTTCTAGTGACGTAACTGTCTGTAGCTCAGTCACAAAGTTAGAAGTTTAGTACTGGAAGTTTTAGGGTTATAACGTACGTCCTCATTGCTTACTAGCCCGGCGAGAATGTGGTGACAAAAAGTTACATATAGTATGTGGCGGGTGTAACATACCCCAAATACAAAACGGTATTTTTATAGATTTTTCTCTGAAATAACATGAAATGATGCTGAATATTATATGTGGGTATTATTTAAGTGTAATAAAAAACACAACACATTGAAAATTCTTAACATTTTTATTATTTAATTTAATAGATCTAAGGCACTAGTTTTTGGTAACAAAAATAATTATCCTCTTTTTAAAAAATCACAAAAATTAAAAAGCTTTACTTAAACAAAAAAAAAACTCTAATAACTTAAATAACATGAGATCTTAGATAAAATAAAAATATAAAAACTTAGAAAGTAGTTTAGGAACATCTTAGGAAACTGGATCAAAATCAGTGCAATTTTTGCAAGAAAAAATTGCATGTTCCAAGCATATGGCTTTTCTACAGCTTGTACATGTGTATTTTGTTTTGCGGTCCTTCTTGCGTGAACAATCTACACATCGAGCATAACTTCCAGGAACATTTTGGACTACTGGGGGCAGTGGTTCATTCATTTGTGAAGAAATTTTCTGGCGAATGTAAACGGGAATATTCGTTTGATCTCCTCGTAACTGCAAATGCGTATACACCAAACTCAATCCCAAGTTGCGGAGAAATTCTATACTTTACCCTTTTCGTTCGCATTTTCTTGAAATATTATGTTAGCATTGATAGCCGCCATATTAAGATGATCGATAATTATCTCTTGTGTATCAGATTCCCGTTCGTGATCATTGCAATGATCCTCCAGGTACCTCTGACGAACTTGATTCATCTGAAGAATGTTCTAGAACTTCATTGAGCAATAAAGCAAAGTCGTCTTTCACCACTTTCCACCGCCATTTTTATTTATAAACTAAAAAAAAAGCAGTACTTAGCTAAAAAATCAAACCAAAGGCTAAACAAATTTGTCATAAAATGTATACGCGAACTCTGTGGCGGGGTGTGACTAACCCACGGACGTTTGCACACGTGTACTCGGAACGCTGGCCGGCGCAACGCTGTGATCACGCCACATTCCCCTCCCGCAACCCCTGCCCTCCAGCTACACAAAGCCGCTAAAATATATCATGGCAAATCGAAAAGATATGGCGGTGTAAATTATATACGGGGTATGTCACACCCCACCACAGTCGCGCCGGGCTAGCTGAGTCTCCCGGATTCCTTCCGGATTTCCTGGAAAAAAACTAGTCTATGTCCTTTCTCGAGTTTCAAACAATCTCTGTACAATATTCCATCCAAAGTCCATGCTTTTTATGAAAATTGATTCAACTAAAAATACCTGGTCTTGATTTATACTTTACAACGCGAGGTCTAGCTCGGAGCGAGCCACTAATATTTAATAAATTTATATGTATGCCTTGACCCACGATTTGCGCATTATGACATTAAAGAGGTGCTGAACTTTAAATATCGTTTTAGTATTCAGAAATATGTATATAAAGTTTTATTCTTTAACTAGTATTTTAATATTTCTAACAATACAGGATTTATGCAGATGCTAAATACTAGGAATATTTAGCGCATTTTACGCTTCAAATTTTACCTATTCATTCCGAATGCCTTTAATTCTTGAACCAGCGCCAAGTTTACGAAACTAGTTAAATTCTCCGTCTATTGTTGCAGCTATTTGTGGCTTCGGGTGTCCAATCGTATTTATTGCGAATTATTTAATGGTATAATAGTTTAGAGTAATGAAATGCCAAGTAAAATCAGTAAACGTAAAACCGTGTAAACTATTGTATGTGTTTTACACATCATTAAATCAATACAAATAAGAAATGATTTGAGAGAATCTTTTAAATATTTTAAAAATTCAAAACACTTCAATCTCAGGAACGAAGAAAGATAAAATAAAATTGTTATCAATTGTGACTTTCATGTATTTACGTAATGTTTCAAAAGAGGCGCTATTTTAAGTCGCAAAATATTGTCATTCATAACAGAACAAAGTTAATTACTCTTGTAGACTTGTTAGTTTTTGCCAAACAATTTAAGTTAATAAAACTTAATCTGAGCCATGAATACTGAATAGTTAGTGTCGGTGACCTTTTTTGTTGAATTATTATTTCGAAAACATTTGAATTTTATTTATCAAACATGTTCTGAATGGGTTATTGGAAATTGAAAACTTAATTTAATAATAATAAGCATTAATATTTTTTTACGTGACTATTGATTGACTTACGTGAGCATTACACTACGTGTGAAAGCACGGTACACCACTATTATATAAATAAAATGAATATCTAAACAAAAATGTAGATTGATTTAATTTTATATTTGAGTCGCTACGATTCGTTAGTGATATTAAAGAAGATTTCAAAACGAAAACGCAAATACCGATACTTTCGAGTACAATACAAAGTATGTTAGAAAAATTAGATTATAAAACTTTAAAAATCCTGAAATCAATACATAAGCTGAATATAAAATGAATATACAACATAAAGAATACAAAAACTACTTTGACTTAAAATACTTTAACTTAAATACAACATAAAAATACTTTACAACGGCAAAAAATACAAGCATATCTTATTAAAGATGGCAGATCCGTCTCTCTTTTATTCTCCTAAAAAGCTTCCCCTAAGCCTTGCTCTTGCAATACATATTAATCTAATCTCGTAATTACTTAAAGTATCCGAATAAAACTGGTATTAAAGTCGAATTCCACACTCGCAAACAATAAACCACGAAATCCCAATAAAAGTAAACTTTAAACCCCTGATAAGACCCTTCTTTATTAACGTCGGAATGAGCTGAGTCTTGTCATAATAAAGATAAGGATTAATCTTAGTGTATAATTTTATTAAAACGATAAAATATTGAGATAATGCGGCCGGAATTGGAGGTTGGTAGCTTGCTATAGAGCTATAGCTGGCCCAAACCTTCATTAAATAGAAAAAAAATACTATTTAAGTCGCATTTAAAACATAATTATACATATATAACTATCAATGAAACAGGAAAACCCTTTAAAAATATACTCAGTAAAAAAATGCAATTCAGATCGGCTCTTGTTATAAACATAACCAAATTAAAATTCTTTCAATGAAAAGATAATATAGTCCTTGAATACGAACTGTAAAGTAATAAAAATGGGTTCAAGCATATGCTTTTCATATGAAATTGCTTATTTTTGGAGAAATACATTACCTTCTATGTCACATTGAATAAATGAGTACATAACAAATGTATATCAAATGTATAGTAGCGAGCGCAAGTAAGATCCCTGGGGTACTCCCTGCGGTCCTGTCGTAAAACCAGCTACTTATCGTCACAGTTCCTTGAACTAAGTTACATGTACGTATACATTATGTATGTAATACCATGTTTATGATCCAACGTCGAACATTCGAGAACATTTTGGATGATCCAGAATTGCGAAACACATTTTTACGTTCTATCCAACGCAATTTCCTTACCGACCAGTTTTATAAAATCGTGTTTGCGAGTTTAAGTGCCAGTAAAGTTGTGGCTATTTCATGGCATGGATCCAGTCGGCCCGTCCGGTTAGAAACCGTTTTCATACATCACGCAGACGTTATGTCATAGTTTGTATTTTCAGCATGGAGTTAAATTACTGTACATGCACGAGCGGTTACATAATCACTTTCGATTTCATTATGGTGACTTTGTCTTTAATTGCAAACATTAATTCATGGTGCTTTTGATTCCTCTTTATATTAAATATCATAAAACGATATTAAATCGAATTACCTTTTTTTGATAGACTTTGAGAAATATATTATTCTCGACGACATCTTTACTCTGTAAATTATAGCTTGATCTCTATTACATATGTTAAACTGACATTAAGGTTTTCTCTTCGACTTTGACTTATTTAAAGATTGATATTTTTATGGTTCCGCATTAAGTATGACATTACCAGGTACTGTTTTTACATTAAAATACTCAGGACTACATAAGCGTAATTTCACCGAAATCGAGCTATATTTAACGTACTAGAATCACCTTAATTCATTCATAAAAAAAGAAATGAAGGTGGAACAAGATTTCCAACCTTTAAGTCCACCATAATGAGATTATTTAATCAATCGCTAATCAATGTTCATTTAATAAACAAATCTTAATAAAGCATGTTAATGCAGCTCCGTGCCGCCATTTTGTTTATACATTCTTTTGATTAAGACTCCAAGCATAATTTGCGTACAACGGCTGCATTGGCAATTTACGACACCCGTAAAATATGGCAGAAGAGACTTATAAACTCTTATTTGCAGTAATGATTCTTTGATTAAAATAAGTTTAATACAAGTTGGGTTTATTAAAGCGAGCGCTTATAAGAAAATATATTTACCAATTTTGTCTGGGATAAAGGTTTATGTGTTTAATTTGAATTTAAATTATTAACTTAAAGAGTGTAATTGAATTCTTCATTGCAGTTTTTTATCTTTACCGTTAAAATTTGTTGGCAATTTTTTTTTACTTTTATATATTTTGCTGACTTCTGTACCTGATTCATTACTACTGGAGCAGTTATAGGAATTATTTCTACTCCTTAACATTTATTTTATAAACGCCAAGTTACCGCACAGTATTCAAAATAATCTCTCCATCAATTTTACTATTAATTTAAATTAAGCTAATCGCTTAAGCAAAATACGTAAACACATAATGCTTCTACTTTATCTTTAGTAAAAAGTGTCAAGTATAATATAACTAAAACCCGAGGCGTATGAACTACGGCACTAGATTTCGCGAATAAATGTTAATTAGAGAGATGTATACACCCACTCGATCTACACAAGCTAGGAATATACCCATAAATTCTTATTAGAAACTCCGCGAGGGATCTAAAAATAGTGGCTCGGAGAACTTATTCTGGCGTTTTTTTCAATATTTTTATATTCTGTTAAAGTTAGAACTTTGAGTTATCTGAAAATAATGTAAACATATCTTTTATTTATATAAACTCAGATTATTTCAGCTTACGTGATAGTTTATTTAAATTGGCTAGTAAACTTTCGTAGTGTTCTAGGTATACTTTTTATAGTAGCAATAACTTTTCTTTTGAAATAAATGCGCACAACTTTTAGCAACGAGTTTTGTAGAAGTTAAATCAATGCAATATAATTATTGTAATATTTTATGACTCAAATCGATCCAACATTACAATTGCCTTAATCATCGAAGCTTGTAGGTACATAAAACTTTAAGAATGTTTATACAATATTGAGCAGATACAATTGGACTTATCTGATTTTTATCAAACTAATATGTGTCAAATACTATGAATAACCTTAAAGAATACAAGTAAATAATTAATTCATAAGATATAAATAAAATGTAATGTACAGCCAAACAACTATTGCACATCTTACTTTTCCTGTCACACGAAACAGTAGGTATTTATAAAAACTCAGAAACAATGTCATTTTATATTAAATTATCACAAAACTGTATTGCACAATTAAGCCTTCAATATTTAACAATTTATGAAAACTTCGTGACTCCGACCTCCATAAAAACTGAATCAGCTAGACTTACTTAATAAAATTTAAGTCGTCTGTCTTTGCCTGGAACGAATGGTATTCCCAACACGTCTGAGAAATATATTTTTTCCAAATAAAAATGTACCGTCTATATTGTTAGATAAAATAGTAATAGGCCTCAAAATTTTGTCGTCGCCAATATACATTACATCACTTCATAATCTTTGTGTTTATATTTTGTAGACTTTTGATGCATTATATAACTCAGGATTCTGGGCGATATATTTTGAGTAAAATCTTCTTTGAAATGAATGATTTTATTATTATTTAATATTAATATCAACTGAAGTAAGCATGATTGTAATTTACAATTATTTGAACTATTGTTGTCCAAAAATTATTTCCCAAAATTCAATCCCTTTTCATGATTCCTTAGATAAAAGATAGTTTCTAGATTATCAAAATTCTGAAAAAACACTCTTCAAGCCGTTAATAAAAACCTTTGTATTTTTAAAATTTATTGTGTGCTCAATTCGATATCACATATTCTTTAAAACGAATTGTCAAACTAACTGAAAACACCGCTTTAACTGATGTTTTGTGGTAGGTAACTTGCCCACAAACTGGTATATAGCTCGTGATTTAACCTGTTGATACTACTCTTTTGAAAACCGAATAAAATGTTTGATTATAGTATATTTTTAACATTAAAAATTATGTTACAGTCAATGCGTTGTGTAAAATAAAAAATATCTTAAAATAAAAAATGTCTAGGCGTCTCTTATATCTATTTAATGAACTGAGAAATTAAACAATATATTAATGACTCAAAGTTAAGTTTTATGACTGGGTAATCGATATCTAAATGTACATATTTGTAACTAGCGGTTTCATCTCGCAGCATAGTGCTCTACAGCCTATATTACTTAGTAAAAATGCTAATGTTGAACGAATTTTTGAAATCAGTGCCGTAGTTTTTGGGTAAAAATATTAAATACATAAATCCAAATGTTTTTTTTTTTAATAAATAAATAATAATAAATATTCCTGGATATTTCACACAACGCCACATAGTCCCAAATTAAAGCTTGTACTGTAGTAACTAGATAATTGGTATACATACTTTATAAGGTATAGATTTTTATAATTGCTATCAAAACATTGAAAATTTCAAGCATATTTTTCCATTTTAGAAGATAAACATGGTAACCTATGTATAGAACTAAACACGATTAAAATGAATACATTGAAGGTATAGGAAAATATCTGTATTCGACATTTCTTGAACCCTATTCAAAATATCATCAAAATTCCTGGCATATGTAACTCGGAAGGATTTTTCCGTAACGAGAGGAACAAAATTGTTGCGATTTTTATCGAAACATTTTTGTTAAATTTCCTTTTTAAATATTTAACAGATTTTTAATTTAAATACTTCTAAGAAATGTATAATAATATACTGTGACATGATGTAAAATCTATTTAAATTTATTCTTTCAACTACACAGGGTGCACTTATTAAGTATTTTTAAAAATTGATTCCGAAAATATAAAAAATGTATTCGTTTATTTTAATTTAGGAGGAGCAAGTCCACGAATAAATCCAAAAAATTAATCTTTTAATTCTTTTCGATGGTACGCTAGCTTACGAGTAAATTAGTAGCAATAAGTCATATTGTAAATAAGGAAACAATAAATTTTGACGTTTGGTTCAGATTGATTAAATATAGCCACATGTTAATGCAAACGATTTGTATCATCATTGTACCAGGCCTAAATGACCTGTTCACTTCTTGAAATTTTTAAACATCTAGAACAAGAACGAAAACCAAACTCTTGCATTATAAATTAACTCCCATACATCATTTCCCCGTCCCCATTAAGATCGATTCAAATAATAGACAATAAACTGAAAACAGTACCATAAAAAACTACATAACTCTGTGACGATTTTGTTGCCGATAAAAATTTATTATGCATCCATATTATATAAACATTTATAGCTCTGTTATTAGACTGACTGTTGTGTGGGGTTCGTAAATTCTTGTTTACTCATGTCTTTAATTCTATTTTGAGACCGCAAAACAATTTTCTCTTATATGAAATGGGGGTGCAAAGTTCAGCAAACATCTGAAACATTTTGCGCGAATTTGTAGCTTTTATGGGTGCCTCGTATATTGCACTTTCAAATAAAATAATAATTTGTTAGCTCTTTTGTTATTTTACCAAAGTGTGTCCGATATTGTATGTAACGTAGCTTGTTACATTGGTTGTAATAGTAATTGTTTTTTATAATTCGGCCGAAAAATCACCCTGATTAAAAATATTTGATAAGATGAAGTTTTGAATATGTTAAAAAAAGTTAAAAGTGGATTGATACGCTCGCTATAAAATATAACCAATGTTTCTCGTTGATAATGTAGTGTTTGAATGGTGAATGAATTTCTAAAATCGTTCCAGTAGTTTTTGAGCCTATTCATTACCACCAAAAAAACAAAGATTTCCTCTTTATAATATGAGTGTAGATAATAAAAAATATCCGAACGTATAAAGCATACACATAATACTATCATAGAATCTTAAAATTCATTCAAAGAGTTGCAGGATTATCTCCTTTTGTTTCAATATCTTCGGACTGCAGAAAACATTAAAATAAACGCAAGAAAACTTTTTAATTATTGGTTTTAATTTCAACCACTGTTTCCGAAGCAACGCGAATGTAAATAATAAGCCACTTTTAATTTCTGACTTATAAAGTAGGATTTCGTAATAATTGTTTTTCAGTTCTTATAGTTAATGTTTTGAAATATTCGCGTTTAAAAGGTATTGTTTTCATCTAGAGAACATTTCGAACCGATTTCTTATAGAATACCTTGAATTTTGGAACTCTTTATAATAAAATAATATTTCAGAAAAAATTGTCTTTAAACTTGAAAAACTTCGTAGAAATTGGATGATGACTAGTGATAATATTCTGGTATTAATCATAAAACAAAATGAATTACAGGTATTATAACGAGGCACGTTACATGACGTGTAAAAGTTTTTGAATGGTGTTCGTTGTTTAAAAGTTATCTTAAATTTATTAATGTATAAATAAATAATGCTTTTTACAGTGAAACGTTTTTTGTAACTTATTTTCATCCTGGAATTTCATCATAATATTGCTGGCTTAAATAAAAATACTTTAGCTTATACGTTAAAATTTCCATATTTTCCTTCGAAAATATTACCTCGATATTCCTGTAATGGTATTTTTAGCTTACAATACTGTTGGCGCTACGTTGCTACGGCGTAGCACTCCGTAGGCTTCGTAGCACATTCTACGATATTCAATTAGGAAGTGATATTGATAGCAATGTAGGTATATTATTGGTGTATTAAATTTTAATTACCAACGTAAATGTATATTATGAAACGTTTGTTACATTATAAGGTTAAAATATGAGTATAGTAGATTCATATTTGTTTATTTACGCAGTACCGAAAAAAATGTAAATTATATAATATGTAAAAAATGCATCTTTAAATGTAAATAAATAAAAACTTACTTATAAACCTATATGATTACTTTTTGAATGAATAATTGTTAAGAAACTAGTCATAATCACACCGATTTATAAATTTCAGTTAAATAATTGTAGAGTCAAAATCTTAATGTTCAAGATTTATTATACAGCATAAAAGACACTAATCTTCCCAACATAAAACTATAAGTAATATTCCTTAAAAGAAACACAATTCTGCTTTTAGGTTGGAGCAAAAAAACGTTCGTATCTCCGAACTAGCCGGGTTTGCGAACAAAAGATGGCTCGGTTTATATATACTCGGTCGTTGCACCCTGTATAATGCGGCAAACTGCATGCCTTGGACTGTATTTTTGTGAATTTAATATTTAGTGACATTTGGGGATTAAGTTTTGGTGTGTGTTTATTGATATCAAAAGTGGGATTAAAACGTGTCTTAGTATACCTACTCAGTTACTGTTCGGTTCAATTTGGTATTTTTTATCGTTTATTATGTTGAAATATAACTATGTACCTGTATTTATTTTTCTTTTTTATGTAAAAATATTTTTTGTGATGATTTTACGTCCTAAATACGAGGACTATTTTTATATTCGTTATTTAGTTTTACGATAAAAAATACATAGTTTGTAATATATTAATATGTACTCGTCGCAAAATTAAATATTTCAAATCGAATAATGTATTATACAGTCACCAGCCATGATATATTATTCCGTAATAAATGGATTGTAAACAAGCGCGTATTTTATCTTTTAATTACTCTGTCAAGCTTTTCAATGTACAATGTGAATTACTAATAGTAATCTGTCTAATGACAGGTTTACGCACCGTGATAGAATAAGCTGATTATGAAGTGAACCGATCTCTGACAATCATTATTTATAACTACGTTAAATTTCGCGTATTTCAATCAATATATCCTATCACCTTATCCAATTAACAACCTATCTGTATACGAAATTTCATCATAATCCGTTCAGTGATAGCGATGTGATTGACACATAAACATCCACATACAAACTTCCACATAATAATATTAGTTAGATGGTGTTTGTGGAATTTATAAGGTGATAACATAGTGACTCTATAAATAAGTTGATTAAAGTTCCTATATTTAAAATTTGGAATAACATATTGAATCTTTTAGAAGTCTTGCATAAACCAATATAAATATATAATTTGCTAAATCTACTAAAATACATCATTAGCTAACATTAAAATAATTACTTCAACAAGTTACTTTATCTCATATCATAGTTAATATCATATTTGTTAATTGTATTTCTATAATTATCTATACTGTTTGTAATAGTCAATTTGGTTTGGTTAAAATTGAGGCTGTTAAAATCTGATTTATTACTTCATGTGGGTATCTTTATTTCATCAAAGAAACTTGTAAGATATAGCTAATGATTTGTATTTTCATCCCTTTTACTATCACGATTACATTTTGTAAATACGTACCCTTAGTGGCAGTGCCTGACCCAATTCGTCTCGTAATAAACCTCAGCCACTTCAATAATACGAACTTCATTAATTTTACTATTATATATAACTTTTACGTTTCTTTTTTGTTAAGAAAATTTATTTCTTAAGGAATGAAATGTTTTCTGTAGACTTCAGTTTTTATTTTTATTATAATTACATATGAATTAAATCAGTAGAAGTATTTTTCAGTTCTAAGTTATGAATAAATAGTAAATAAAGTGTAGATAATAAATAACTGGAACTTGGTGAATTTGTTTTTTTATAAATAAATCAAGATGCAGTCTCAACTAATAATACAAAATATTAATTAGCTTAGATATACATCGTCGTAGAATATGTTTATGTTTCTAAAGATTTATTTTTTATTATATTCTTCGATTAAATTGAATTTTTAAAAAATGACAACCCAAAAAAAATTAAATGCAAAAAATATAATTTCCTATGGAAACGTTTAGGTTATTCTTGAAGATAATCTTTCTCCCAATGTTATTCAACTACAAACGATCCACTGAAATATACTAAATCTGAACAAGTGTACAAGAGATGATGCAATCCAAACGGAGCGGGCGATGACCCGAGCTTTTAGTCTATCTTGCTGCGAGAATATTGTGCCGCTTTATAAATAGCACAAACATCGGATTTTCACATTTTACATCGGAGTATCAAGAAATTGTGATCAATGAAAAATCTGAGTATTGACGACGTTAATTCGAAACAAATAGATTGTAAATTAATGTCTTCAAAAAAAGTCAAGGCTTATTAATTTAATATAAGAAACATTGTTTTTGATTGTGACATATTATAATTATAATGATAACCATTCATAAAAAATGTTTTATGTACTGAAATATTTTGGTTACTGTTTTATTATATTGTACCTGTAGATTACGTCATCCTTTATGTATTTTCATATTTAACTGTACCTGCATCCAAGGCATTCAAATTAAGTTATTGCAAGATTTTGAATTGTCTATTTTTTAATCTGCCATCAGTTAAGGAATCTATTAGAAACTCTACTCTTCTGTTAGAAACTGGCAAGAAACTTAATTGTTACTTATCATATTATCTTTAAAATACAGTTCCAATCAAAATGAGTTTCGTAATAAATTAACAGTTAAAATAATTACTTTCTGATACATCTTTGAACGGTTAATGCATAACGATTCAAAATTGTTGTAAAACGAACTGAAATTGAAGTGCAAAGTCGTTGCCATAGCAACGGCAAATCGGTACAGTAATTATGGAAGTTTAAAGCACAATTTGTAACTACGACCGTTATTTTCCGATTTCGATGCTTTTATTAAACGCAATAAAACATGAATTTTAAGCGAATATTCATTATTCGAGATTCAAATTGCTATGAATTGATCTAAATAGTCTTAAATAAGGTGTATTTTGTTATGCCACCTGGAGGGAAAGTAGGTTCTTTTATATTGGAATTAGAAAATTTTATTTTAAGAAAGCATTCCTCAATTTTTGATAGGAAAGATCAAAATACAGGTTGCATTGAAAAATTTCTTGAAATATTTTAAATTTTCTTAGATTCGATATAACTGCGTGTTTACGACTATTTCATGTTTTTCCTTTCATTTAGTTTATAAATTTTGCCCATATAATTGACCTAACCGATGCAACACTTTTTTCTATACTTCTGACATCAATGAATTTTCCAAATCTCTTCTCCTACAGCTTCCAAATTATTAGGCTTTTCTTACGTTAAGCGACTGTCTAAAAAACCTTTTAATATTTGGCCTATTATTACCAACCTCATTGGTTCGATATAACGTATAAAATCATACATAAAAACCGATTTATAAAACGGTTGTATCTATGTGCCAAGTCCCAAAAAGGGAAACAAGAATTTAAAAAATATAATCCTTCTAACGTCTTCCATTTTTAAAACGTTTAAAATCACACATAAAATGGATTAGTAAAACGATTGTATCTATATCTCAAGTCCCAAAAGGGGAACAGTATTTCTTGATATATTTCAAAAAATTCTTAATATTAATATTTTTTAAATAAACCGCAATATTAATGTGTAAGTGAGCTGGGAGCAAGGTAAGATGGCGGAGGCTGTTGTTGACACGCATTCCGTCGTGCGTTGAAAGCCTTTGTCAACGGAGATTATGTGAATCTGTTGTGTTTTATAAGTTCCGGATTTTATCTTACGGAACACTTAAGATCTACAGTAATGCTAGGCTAATAAGGTGTATTCAACTTTAATATACTTAGAATATTGATTAATGATTTATTTAATGCGAGTTATGATAATGGATAGTTTAAGTTTTTTCGAAAGTGTTTAGTCAATATGATATAATCTTAGAATTGATATATTTCGATACATTTGCGCCTCTCGAACAAATATTTTTTAATTTCCTATTTCAAAATATTGTATTTCAGATGAATTCATATACCAAATCATTACATTCATGTTATTACTTTTAATGTACAAAAAAACAGATTAAAAATAATTTAGATCATAACTTGACTAACACATAATTAGAAATTTAATACATTTATATTTTACTTAAGACCAAAAGGTTCTCATATGAATATAACCTTTATCAGTGGGTAGATAGGAATAAAACAAGCTCCTGCTTGTTCCTATAAGACAGAAGCCGCCAAATTTTCAAGACAAAATTATAATCATTCATTAAGCCACTATGACACGAACTTATACACATACGTATTCAACTCACTACCACACTTTTGATTTATATTGCAATATGAAAAATATTACGATACATCATAACAGTGCTATATATTATCAACTAATTACTCCACGTCCAGTTCAGACGCGTGCTTAGCCATAAATCTAGAAACTTCGAAGTCTGATCGTTTTATTTCTCAACTCTATTGTATGGAAGATTTATTGTATTAATAGGACATTTCGTTCTGCCAGCTTTGATATATATATTGTGTTTTTTGCCAACTTCGTCCATATTGAAAAGTTTTTAACCAGGTTATTACGAGCTAGTTTATACTAAAATTATAAATAGGAAAACATTGTTTGTTTGGTTGTAATGAATAGGCTCAAAAACTACTCTAGGCTCAAAAAACCGTTCGAAGACTACATTATCCACATTATCCTACGAGGCCATACAATCAGCTAGTTATCAATATTTTTACAGAACATTGAGATAACTCCATACAAGTAATAAAATAAAGTTCTAATTAACTTTATATAGACAAAACGCTTATTCCGGAGTCTATATTTAACCCAATCTATTGTAAGAATGTAAATGTGTACCTGCGTATTATATGAATAATGCATTGCATATAACAATGGGATTGGTATAGGTCTTTAAGCTTCTATAGTTAAAAATAAATTGTTTAATACGTAGTAGTTAGACCCGCCTACATTTTAGGTATAATTGAAATAATTCTGCTCTGTTGTAAATTAAAAAATATTTTAGAACTGCTTTTGAATTTACTAAAACTACAAAGTAATTAGAGGCAATAAACAATGTATTTTTGTGTAAGAGAATCGCCTACGGGTTTTTTCATTACAATCCGGCCTTATAAGTAATTTGATGTTAGGATTTGCCTGAGAATGCTTTTAAAGATATTAATTATTCATTTTACAAACAACTAGAAGCTTCGCCAGTTGCTAACAGGCCAGTTTATTTGAGAATTACTAAATAGGTTTTTTGGACTCTCAAACGACCAATCTTCTTTTAAAATTTAGATATTACTTAATTTTAAAAGTTAATTAAGGTTGAGACTAGTAGTATATAATATATGTGCTAATATTATCAAGATGAAAGATCTGTTTGGTTGTTTTAAATTGGCTCCGAAAGTACTGGACTGATTTGGATGAAGTTTCGTATAGAGATTCTTTGAAACCTAAAAAGGACAAAGGTTTGTAACCCGAATATTCTACGGGAACGGGAGCTGGAACGGGATCGATACGTGGGTGAAACCGTGGAGCTCAGCTAGTAAATTATATACGAGTACTTGTAGTTCTCTTTTCCGTTCCTCGAATAGCACGTTAAGTCCTGAGTCCTGCACCTGATCTCCCCTGTCGTGTCCGATTACCAATCCATCAGTCATAAGAGTAAATAAACAGCGCGTGCGCACACACTTGTGCACTAAAAAGTCTCCCGCGCAGTTGGCTGGTATCTGTGGCCACCCTGGCCGAAAATTGGTCAGGAGGAACTTTTTTATTTTTTTCATACTTTAATATTGTGAATTTTATGAAATATCAAAAATTATCATGTATCAACATTACATTCATACTTTTACTCTGTATGGGATGTCAAAACTTATCGATAATGTTGGGAAGTTTAGAGTGTAGATATACATACATAGGTATTTTTGGCGATAGGAATTTAGATTACTAAAACGACATCTTCTTTAATTTACTTAACGCAGATTTGTATTTGTAAATTTAAAGAAAAAGCATCGCTAACACTCCCTATTTAGGCCCACTTTCCCGCAAACCTAGTTTCAATTAACGTTATATCGTTTCATAAAAATATAAAGCGAAACGGGACAATGAGCGCCATAAAATTTATACCTTTTCCATATAAATGTAAATGACCAACAACGAACGGCGAATGTACCACAGAATCACAGTTTTACGATTGAACGGCAGAAGTTTAAACTCATGAAATAAGAATAAGTCATTTCAATTACAGTTATTTTATCGCCGACACTGCGTTATTCGCTCGTAAAGGTGTTTTTATGGGAACGCCACCTAGTTAAAGACGTTTAAATTAAATTCATGAATCTTAGGCATTATTTCTCTGTAGTTAGTTATTGTTTAGTATAAAAAGAAGCTAGCGAAAGGGATATATTCGGTGTAACCACCTCCACAGCAGAAGACCGGCGTAAAGCAAACAAAGCAGCGTATTGAAAGAAAAAAAGAAAGTTTATTCCATACACAAGCAAATACGATACAATACATTTATTGCACTGTGTTTCGTACGGTGTGCGGTTGCCCGTAGGCCTGTATTACCATTCCATTCCTCTCCCGTCCTGCTCTAATCCTCTCCCAACTTCCTATCATTAATCCTCTCCTTATCCCCTTCCTTGACGCCGGCAAGGCATCTGCGACATTTCATGTTGTGGAAGTTCATGGGCTGCGGTCAGTCACTTAACATCAGATGAATCGCATGCCCGTTTGCCTATTATAACATAAACATAAAAAAATTGCGAATGATAACAGCGCACATCAACACCCTACAGCATTTTAACTCCATACATTTTAACACTACTTTGGTCTCTTGAAACTATATGAGAAATCATCGCCTATAAGAAGTATATAAATTAACCAAAGCATTTAATTTACCAATCTTCCATAATATTAGTTTCTATTTAATTTAAATTTGAGTTGCAGGTTTACTCAAAGTTTCGTGTACTTCTAATCAATTCTAAACGTTGATGGTATTGCTTCATTGAGTAATATTTGAAACACCAGACATATCCAAATTGGTTGAGATACTTTTATTTTAGTTTTTGGGCTATTACTATAGAAAGACTGCTTGATTTTTATACAAATTCCTTACAAACTTCTTAATATTTCAAAATCAACAGACGAAGCTTTTAACCAACCATCCTTTTTCAGTGTTTATTTCATAACTGTAATAGTTTCAAAGTACTTACTCGTAAAAGCGACGTATCACACGACACCCGAAGTAAGACATTTTCACTAAAAGTTTTAGGAAATACATTTTCACACCGAACTTACAAAATTGCGCAGGTGTTCTTACTCACGAGTGCTTTAACTAAGTTGGAATGAAGTCATATTTTTTACGTCCTTTGGAAAGGTTTATAATGCTATTTTCAGATTTTTATAGTCTATTAAATATATTTTAGCTGCGATAATTTAAGGATTATGTTTAAAATAATTCCAAAAAAAATTATAGCTTTCGACACTTTTAGAATCAGTCTTGGAAAATGATTTCGTATACTATTCCTCTCCCACCCTCTTCTAGTCTTTTTCCAATTTTCCAACATTAATCCACTCCTCTTTTTTCAAACTGGCAAGGCATCTACGACATTAATGGTGTAGATGATCATAGGCTGGGGTCGATCACTTTATATCAGGTGAACTGCATGCGCCGCTTGCCTGCTAAGACTTAAAAAAAAACATGAGAATGGGACAAATTATAAATATCTTAATGTTTTAAAAAACGATGTGTAAAAGTGTAAGCAACTTTCAAAATATTGAGTTCAATCCAATAAATCATATAGTATATCAGATTGTAATATTAAAATTAGATTTGCTACTACTAAATATACTAAATATGTTCCCTGCTAACACTACAACAATTTCAATTTTCTTCAACCAGTATACAATCTAAACAACCAAAACTATAACCTCTGATAATAATTGAAGCCGGTGACGACAGTTCATTAAGCATAGGACACGATGGATACTAGGTCCGGCGACTGACAACGGAAGTTATTAACTGATATACGTGCAATATTCAAACTGGGGCTGGAATTGCGCTGAATATATGCTTTGTGTAGTACTATCGATTCAGTTGACTGTCAATGATTAATTCAACTGTATTATTAAGACAACTGTACTCTTTTGAATACAGTTTTAAAATCTATTATATCAATTATGCCATGTCAATTTCCATTCGTCATGTAATATTAGTATAGATACCACTAGCTATGCTCCACGGTTTTACCGGCGTATATAGCCCGTTCTCGTGGAATTTTTGGGATTAAAAGTATCCTATGTACTTCGCCTGGTTGCACTATTTTTCTGTTAAATTGATCGAGCAGATATCGATTTATAAGTGTTGTAACAAACCCATCTTTGTTTTATGTATATAGTAGGTATAATAATTGTAGCCGGTGACAGTTTATTAACATAGGACTGGCTCCAGCGCTGACAAGGGAAGTTATTAACAGATATACGTCGAAATTTCAAATTTGTTCTAGAATTAGGATGAATGTATGCTCTGTTGTAATAGTCGTTATTAATTCCTAGATATGACATAAGAGAACTGTGATTAAATCAACTGAATTATTACGTCATTATTTTATGATGTAATTTGATCTTTATTAAAAATCATGCTTGAGATATTGATGCAAATATAACATCAAAAATTACTTTAAAATAGAACACAAAGATTGAACATGTTATGTAAGCATTTTATTTTTAGCATTTCCAACTCAATATCCACTAAAAAACTAGTGTGCCTTGAAATAGTTAACCAACATTTTGGCTAATAAAACTAAACCAGAATTAGCCAGTAAAGAACGTCCATTTCCAACGTCCGCGTGTTCTTACTTGGCAACAGATGTGGACTACAGTCTAATATAATATGGTCCTATATATTCTAGGTTATGGGTTTTGGGCTATAATAATATCAAAGAACAGGTCAAAGGATTATAAAAGGACGATGTTTTTAAAAGGTACAGTTTGTGTATGTACAAGATATTGTGTATTTTGAATTTTAATACAAAGGCATTGCCCTTTAAGAGTGGGAGTCAAAAATTATTTCAACACAAATCAAGGTAAGCTTGGTGAAGTTCTCCACCCACAAAAGATTAGACTAAAATAGAAATATCGAGAAGTATGCAGTGTTTCATTATTGATTTGTTTCTTTCCATTTTTTCATCAACCACTGGTAATACTACTGACATTCGTATTACAACAAGCTCAAACTAAAGCTACTTTTAAAAAATCTGTAGAGCTATTCTTCTCAATGTCCGAAAAAAACTCAAATTTTCCCGAGGCAATTATAAAAGTATTAAAAGCTATGGAAATCATACGTTAAACAATTTATCTTTTTACAACTATAACAGAAAACTAGACATATATATATTTTTTTCTGTTTTCTGTAATGTGCGTTTTTCTAGACTATTTATTTCTTTTTGCCTTTGAATAAATAAATAATTTATCATAAATATCAGTAATAGCTATCTATTACTGATATTTATGATAAAAAAAAGAAAAAAAAATCAGTAATAGCTATCTATTACTGATATTTATGATAAAAAAAAAGAAAAAAAAAATCGGAACACGTGACAGGTAGTGCAGACGAAGTATTTACGAGATACTATATAGTTTGTTGAGTTAAAGGATGATCAAATTATTTAAGGCAAACGCTTGAAAAATTTAAACACGTGATTGGTAGTATAGACGGGTTGCCGTTCGCATTTCAACTGCGTCAAATAGCAACATAACTAAAAAAGCCGGGCCCTCATCACCAGATATTCCGTCCCTGTCTACAAACCCCGTACGTGTGATATTTTTACGAGCGCGACACGTGGCACTGTAGACGATTTCCAGAGAATTATTGGCACCGGCGAAAGAGAATTATTGTATGAGGTTGAATTTTATTCTTCGTTTTATGAACTTGATTAGTTAGTTTGTATGGAAATTTTTATCGGAATGTTGGCGTTGATTGGGTTCGAATAAATTATTCGAATTCTCGTTATAAGAAATATACGAATAAAGTAGATACAACACGTGTTAGTGGTTGTATTTTTCCTCTCGCTTCTTTTTAATGGAAATTAAATTATCAGGAAAGAGGACGACCTATATTATGTTTAGCTATTTATTGTTATAATAACCTGTGTAACTTAATTATTATAATAATTTATTATGTTCTGCAAGTATGATGAAATTATATGATGAAAATAAATGTATAATTCCAATATAACATTGACGGCGCAATTACGCAAATTTTCAAAATTTAAAACATTTTCAATATTGGAATTAACTAACCCTCTTCAAAAAATCACTCTCTATAAGAATGTAAACAGAAAATATTACACAGTGGAAAAATTAAATTCCTTCATCTAATATCCAACGTACATAATTAACTCTGAGAATATTTTTATCAACCCAAATCCAGTATCATTCAACCTTTTAAGAAATGGAATGAAATTTCAACATCGAGCAAGTAATTACAAAAGGACTTTTTTGAGGTCTTCAAAGGGTTTTCGGCGTTTGAGTTGAGGGCTATAAATAAAGTTATGAGCTTGAGATCGCGATGCCTTTGTTGGGTTATTTATTGCTTCAATAGTTTTTAAGTATATTTTGGAACAAATACATAATATTAGTATTATTTATTAGCCTCGTAACGGACACATTTTGTATACAAATAGTTAATTCCGATGCATACAATACACATAGACGCCTAGCTTTTATGGCATATCATGCTCAGACAAAACTTTTCAAATGAACACAAGTGAATTGAAAGAAGCAATCGAAGAAACATATTCGTTGTATATTACTAGACATAGAGACTGGAACCTCCTGATGAACTAATAGTATATCAAAACAGGACACATTTTTGTCTGTACTGTGCTTTACAACTGCCAAATACAGCTAGATAAACTCTTTAAAATCTCTTTATACAATGCACATTTTCTTACTTCTTACTTCTACACTAATATTATAAAGAAAAACTACTGGACCGATTTTCAAAATTCTTTCTCCATTCGAAAGCTACATCAACCACGAGCAACATAGGCTGTATTTTATAGGCTATATATTATATAGTATAATGCTACGGGAGCGAAGCCGCCCGGATCAGATAGTTATATTATAAATCTGAATGTTTGGATGTATGTAAGTGCATAAGATGATATATAATACAATGATTATTAAAATTATGGTAAAATAGTAGTACTTATTTCCTTTTCAACTTTTTCTTCAGGTTCCGTACGTAAACAGGGAACCCTCATTAGATAGTTTTGTTGCACGTCCGTCCTTCTGTCAGTCTGTCAGGACCCTTTTTCTCGGAAACGAGTATCAGGTTTAAATTAACATATATTACTAAGGTCCGCCGTGCAGTTGTAAATAAGAAAGGGTCAAGAGCGTGCCGGACGTAATACAGATAATAAATGCAATAATGTTAGAGAAAAATAAAAACGATATATACAGCATGTTTTTTTTTGCAAACAATATTAATTAGGATTTTATTTTAATTTTTAATTAAGACAGAAACTACAATAGTTCTTTTTCGATTAGTTAGATGTTAATTTTTATTTGGGTTTGATTTAACACTTAAAAATGCAAATCTTAAGTACAGCTAGATGCTTGTCTGGTCTTATAATATGTAGAATAGATCGAACAAAACCATATAGGTGAAATTAAACCCAAGATTCCATTAGCAAAAGTATTGAGATCCATATGCATGCATATTTTCTACGTACCTACAAGTTATATTTCATTGGAGTGTTAATACTTCATGTTTGTAAGAGATATTTACATAATTTGTCCTATTGTTTATATGTTTATGGCGGTATGAAGTTCACCGGGTCAGCTAGTTATTAATAATTTTTAGTTTTCAGGTTTTTTCATGCATTTAAATGCTAATATGTCAATAACTGTTTGATCTAACCATAGATTAGAGAATAAAAGGCAGATGAAGTGTTCCGAAGACTCGAGTACATTTTAAACTTTTTACTTTTAAATGGAATTAATATTTGTGCTAAATATATATGTCATTAAATTTCTTCCCCGAATTTGCCTTACACGCAGCGTGTCTAGATTATTCAATATGATTACATTAGCTTAATACCAATTTGGTTACGTATCGAGCACCAATGAAAGACGGAAGACTTATAACGAGATTAATAATTTCAATACGGTATTAGGTTTCGGATTAGATACTCTGATTAGGACATATTTGGTTTCTTAAAATATTTATGAAAATTCGATTGTAATTATGTAGGACATATTTGGTTTCTTAAAGTATGTATGAAAATTCGATTGTAATTATATAGGACATATTTGGTTGCTTGAAGTATGTATGAAAATTCGATTGTATTTATATAAAGTACCCAAAATGAAATATGAGTACGATTTTGATCTCTTTTTCCGCCCATAATCAGTAGGAAAATTGAATCTATTTGCATTAAAAATTTAAAAATAAAGTTAATCTAATCAATTTAATTCCAATCTATTTTCCATAAAAACACAAAAAGTCATTTATTTTATGAACTGCAATTTAGCAACACTATTTATACATCTTGTTTCTTAAACTAAATTTAAAGCATGCTTTAAATTTTGTTTCGTCGTAATTTTCCAAAATTTATATTTTGTATTGTTACCCCTTCAAATGCTTCTCGATTATTAAACCATCTTCCATACGGTTTCTAACACCATCTTGAGTAATTACTGAAGATGGTGTCCGAAACCGGTCAAATTTGTGATAAAATATTAAATAAGAAAATAAATAAGAGTGGAACTTGGTAAAGTGTTTAATCTGTGATTTAAAGTGTCCACTGTATTTTTAATAAGTAGTTAAATTTACAATATTATTTGTACATATCTAAAGACCAAGGGTGGAATAATAAACCTTAACAATTTACTGCATTATATCGGCTTGCGTGGACGGTAACCCGAGCCTTGGCACATACTCCGGCCAGCGCGTTAGCGTAGCTATTCACCGTAATGTAAACATACTGTATAATATATTGTATTGATTAGGGGTCTCATTTGTCCTTTTGTAGTTTTATATTTGTACTAGCTGCGTCCCAGGGCTTCGCTCCCGTGAGAATATCGGGATGATATATAGCCTATAGCCTTCCTCGATAAATGGGCTATCTAACACTAAAAAAAATTTTCGAATCGGACCAGTACTTCCTGAGATTAGCGCGTTCAAACAAGCAAATAAAACAAACAAACAAACAAACAAACTCTTCAGCTTTATAATATTAGTATAGATTAAATAATGTTTTGTAATATTTTTATCTCTTTTTGCAAACTTTATTTTTCCCTATCTAATAAATCACTTGTAATATTTGGTATACGTGTGCTCATTGGAGTATCGGCTGTCGCTTATGTTAAAGTAGCAACTTGGCTTGGTTTTTCTCCAAAAGAAAGATTAAAACGTCACACTTCTCTATACCTTTTGTTCGCATTCTTAATAAAGTGAATAATATTGTTGAAGTACTAAAAATATGCAATATGATTGCATAGCATTATGACGGATTAAAATAAATTATTGCAATACACTACAGGGTGATACTAAAATAAGGAAAATATTAATTTTTTATAATTAATTTATCGACTACACATTACTCTTTAACCTTCCTCGCTTTCAAAAGCGTGCATAAATAGACACAGTTTAAAGTGTTCATCTCGCATTTCAACAAAACATCTGACTAACGCTTTTTGTGTTGTGACATAGTCTTGACCTTTCTGGGTTGAATATTTTACTCGCCAGAATTGTATAGTATGTGTTATTACGTGCAAAGGTTTTGAGGGTGTGTAAACTCTGGTTTCGATTTTTGACCCTGTTTCGTTACGAAGTGTAACAAGTAAAGTTAATTGTTTCCCTTTGAATTATATATTTTAATGGCAACGATATAGCCTCATTCTCATTAACTGATATGAACAGGTATGTTTACAGTCTGTGTTCATCTCTAGAAGGTTTTTTCACTTCTTAGATGTTAATGTTAATATAGAGTTAAATTATTGTATTTTTTCGTAGTAGTACGTTCAATTCTGTTCTATTCTATTCTATTCTATTCTATTCTAATAAATCATAAAATATGTCTGAAGGGATTTCAATAAAATTTATTACAAGGCAGTTTAGCTCGAATTAAGATAATATGTTATACAGGAGGGTAGAATAAAATAATAAAACTTAAACTCGAGCAAACTACAAATATACGTTACAATTACGTATTCCAACACTATCTCAGAAGCAATAAAAAGTTGTACCGAAAAACCGTTTCCCCAAGTGCAGGGAATTGATGTGTTGCCAACTACGTGGGTGAAGCTGCCAAATTATTTATCATCCACTAAGCTCGAAGCCAAAATTCGATTCGGCTTGAAACAAAGTACAGATACATATCAATGTCTGGGAGAATGATTCGGCGACATTGTTTGCTTTTTAAATCACCCTGTATCTGGGATGTTGGTAAATTTGTTGGTATTTTGGTTCTTTTTTACAAACTTTTGATAAAATTGGCACGATAGTTGTTTATTACAATGATTATTACGTGGTCATGTTGAATTTAACATGAGGGAAAATAACTGACACAATATTTTCTTTACCGGAATGGTATTATCATTATCTGAAATTATCAAAATTTTATAAAAATATTTTATGACTATTTGTCCCGCAAGGCTTAATACGGTTCCAAATTCTCTCACCTACACTAATATTATAAAAAGAAAAACTTAGTTTCATTGTTTGTAATAAGCTAAACTACTGGACCGATTTTAAAAATTCTTTCACCATTCGAAAGCTACATCGATATTTTGATCAATCCTTGACTTGGACTGAACAGGTGAAACAGGTAAGTCGTAAAATTTTTGGTGTCGCGTCAATGTTAAGACGACTACGCAACTTCTTACCTATCTCCACGAAAATTGTGCTGGCGCAATCTTTGTTGCTTTCTATTCTTGAATATGCAGATGCAAGCTATTTAGACCTTACTGAGGACCAAATGAATAATTTAGAACGCCTCCAAAATTTCGCGATCAGGTTCATATACGGTTTTTTTTTTTTTTTTTATTAGGTCCACAAAACTGGTTACAAATGTTTGCAATCTATGCTAGAAACTATTTGATAACATTCATTTCATTCATAACCTTCTAGATGTAGACACAGCATGCGTTTATACAGGGTGTCCCGTAATGAGTGAAGCATCTCTTGAGGGATGATAGCTGAGCTAATAATCTATCAAAAAAACCCAATATAGGTCGTACGAAAATATCACTGTTTTTGAGATATTG
>LQNK01002894.1:13909-36333 GCA_001586405.1 Phoebis sennae | reverse complement strand
TGAAATAAATATTTATTTTCTTCCGTTGTCTGATATTTTTATTAATATCTAATGCATGTATCCAAGAAAGCAACTCATAAAGAAAACTTAGTAAAAAAATTATGAAAAACAAAAAAGAATCACGGCCACAGTAATATAAAACATTGGGCGAGGTCAACATTTTTGAAAAAACTACAAAATCCTCAATATCTCAAAAACAGTGATATTTTCGTACGACCTATATTGGGTTTTTTTGATAGATTATTAGCTCAGCTATCATCCCTCAAGAGATGCTTCACTCATTACGGGACACCCTGTATATAAATATTTGGGATACCTTAATTTTGTTTCTTAACTGACTATAATAATTAAATTAAACTTAAAACCTAAGTTATGAGGAAAATGATCTGCGTTCCCATGTGTATATTTGTAATGCTTTCACACAAAGACTAATGGATTGATTACAAAAAATATTTTCATTCCAAGCATTTGAGAGCTACATCTTAACTATACATAATGTCATGGGAGCGAAGCCATACGGAACAACCTATTATTATAAGGTACAAAGTAACTACTTATTTGATAATGTTTTGTAATTTTTTCTTAATTGAGGCAATAGAACCATTAAATATATCTATTTTTGACCGAATACCATTTGCATAGGTGCACATTCGAAACAGAGGTGTATGTTGACCAAGTTACATAGAGGTGGAACAAAACATTTTCTATTATGCAAGCGGCTATTGATACGAGGAATTGATAGAGAAATGCGCTCCAAGACATCAGGACAATCGACTTCACCGTGTAACACCTTATAAAGAAATAATATGTCTGCTGTTTTTCTACGCGTATGTAAACTACTCAAATTAAAGTGTGATAGGCGCTGATCATAGGAAGTTAATGCCCCACATTTGTAATCCGAGTATGTAAGGTTGTATAGAAAACGTTTCTGGACTCTTTCGATTCTGTCACAGTGAACTTGGTAACTGGGACTCCAGACAACAGAACAATATTCTAGTATTCCACGAATTAATGTGTTATAAATGACAATGGTAAGATGGGGTTGTTCCAGGAATTTCATTTGTCTCATAATAAAGCCGGATAATCGTGAAGCTTTTTTGATAATATGATCGTAATGAAATCGAAAGCTGAAGGAACTATCCAAGATAACACCTAGGTCACGAATAAAACTTACTTCATTAAGTGGCAAGTTATTTATAGAGTAAGTAGCGGGTGTGCGGTTTTTTTTTCTAGAAAATTTTATGTGATGACATTTATTAATATTTAAATACATATAATTATTTGTACACCATTTTTGTATATTGTTTATGTCTGATTGAAGTATGTCAACGTCTGTTCTGTCCTTAATTATTCTATAAATTTTTAAGTCATCCGCATACATTCTACAGTTCGATTTTATTACACTCGGAAGATCGTTGATAAATACCAGGAAGAACAATGGACCTAGATGGGAGCCCTGTGGAATTCCCGATGGAGTAATGTACGGCATAGATTTAAAACCGCGAATTGAAACAAGCTGGGTGCGGTTACGTATATATGATTCGCACCATCTCAATAAGGATCCGTGTATTCCCATTTTTGAGAGCTTGTGTAATAGAATGTCATGATTTACGAGGTCAAACGCCTTTCTGAAATCTGTGTACACAGCGTGCACCTCTAGATTCTTATCCAGTGCTTCAGCTACATCAGATACGTAACCAACTAGATTTGTGTTTGTTGATTTTCGAGGCAGAAACCCGTGCTGATTTTGATCAATTTTACATCTAATATGGGCCAAAAGCTGAACATTCACAATGTCTTCTAGAATCTTTCCAGGTATACTAAGAATTGAAATCGGTCGATATTGAGTTATTTCGTATAATGAACCTGATTTGTGAATCGGAGTTAAGTGTGCAAGTTTCCACGTAGACGGAAAAACGCTTAATTTTATTGATTGGTTAAAGATTTGTGTAAGAGGTGTATATAAACTTTTGGCACAATTTTTATAGAATATGGGTGGTATCGCATCGGGACCCGGACCTTTACTGCTATCTAGAATTTTTAAGCGATTAAATACGTCTTTTTCAGATATCACGAACGTGCTAAAAGGGGCTATGCCACTGTCTGTCTCCCCACCATTTAAATACGTAGACGAAGTAGATAAATTCGAAGGATATACTGATTGGAAAAAATCTGAGAAAGCATTACATATTTCTTGACCCCCCTTGACAACTGTATTATTGAAGACCATTTCATGTGGTAAATTTGTGCAATTGCTCATTTTATCTTTAAAGAATTTCCAAAAGTGCTTAGGACGATGACGTAAATGATCAGCCACATGATTCTTAAACTCTGAGTAGCAGTGGTCTAACATGTCCTTACATCGCCTTCGAAGTAGATCAAACTGAAGTTTGTCTCTAAGATTCCCATATTTGAGGTATTTTGAATGATATTTAGCTTTTTCTTTAAGAGATTTTATTAAGGGGCGACTAAACCATGTTGGATATTTATCATTTCGTAGCCTGCGAGCTGGGGTATTATTTTTAATAATTATCAACACAGTGTCGTAAAAAATCTTAACCATTTCGTCAACGTTAGTTGTGTTTACCCAAAGAGAAGTCCAGTCAACGTGTTCCAGTTCAAAGTTTACTACTTCAAAATTACATCTATTAAAATCATATGAAACAATGTCATGGTTTGCTTTCAAATGACGCTGAGAAGGATTTTCTATATTAATTTTTAGGGCAGGATGATGTGCATCTACAGTCACCAAAGGAAGATCTGCATTGTATGTATTAATGTATGACGGCTCGCTAGCTAAAACTAAGTCAAGAATACGGTAATTTGAGTTCATGACAGCATTACATTGTTGTAAATTGTTAAATGCAAGGGAATCGAGAAAATATGTACTATTTGAACTGCAGCGAGAAGACGTTGTCAAGTAATTTAATCCATCATCATTTTGCCAAACTATGTCCCAGAGATTAAAATCACCAATTATAAAGGAGGTAGAGTGCTGAGATTTCACGTCGTTGTGTATGATTCGAGTAACATTGTTTAAAAAAGTTTCGAGATATGAAGAGTTTACAGGTGAAGGTATGTAAACAACACACATGTGTACCAGAAAAGTATTATTAATTCGGATTGTGAGCCAAAGATCTTCACAAGCTGATTCCCAGTTGGAGTTTCTTATAACACGAAAACGGTTATTTACGGCCACTAAGACACCACCTCCATCTTTTTTATTCTCACTAGAAGAAGTGGAAGATCTATCTCTTCGGAACACAATATATCGTTGGTCAAAAAGTTCATGGTCAAATACACCACCCTTAAGCCATGTTTCGGTCAAGATTATTATGTCATAGTTATTATTCAGGACTGACATATAAAATTCCTCTGTTTTGGTTCTGAGGCCTCTTACATTTTGGTAATAACATTTGAGAGTGAATTTTAAAACAAATAAAGTTAAAATCTAAAATATGTATTTAAAAATTTACAAAGTTTTTAGGAAATCAAAATTTTTTACCCACTTAGCATCTGACTTAATATTCTTACGAATAAATATACGAGCGTTCCTTATCCAGACGAAGTCGTATTTTTTCTCTTTCGCAGCATGTCTTGTAGCAGCGTGAAGTTGTTTATTTGCAGGACTGAGATGCTCTGAGACGAATATCGACGATGCAACGCCAGAAATACCAATAAGAGTTGTGTTTAATTTCTCTCCGTTTTGACGATTAAAGGTTTTTATTGCGGCTAGAAAATCATCCCGAGTACGTTGGCTATTCATTTTGACTATAATGTTGCGCGGGCGCTTTGATTCAGAATCCAACTTAGCGACTCTGTGGAAACCCGAAATGTTAGTGTCTTTTAGTTCATATTTGACGGTGCTTGCTATTTTGTTTATTATATTAATTAAGTTTTCATTCCGTTGCTCAGGGACGCACTGAATTTCCAAATTGTTGTCTCTAGTGGATTGTTCCAGTTGAGCCATTTTTGTATTTAAAAGATTTATTTTAGAACGCAGAATTGAGTTTTCGTCAAGAATTTTCGAAAGAGAACTTTTAGTATGTTCATTTATTTTTATTTGGTCATCGTGTGCATCTGATAAAAACTTTATGGTCTTTACGGCTTCATCCAATTCTTCTCGTATTAAAGAAAATTGAGAGCCAAGATCGTTTAAATTTTGTTGCAATTTAATAAGGGTTGAGTTATATTTATTTAGACACTGTTCCTGATTTTCGAATTTTGTATTCATTTCAGCACGGAGCTTACGAATTTCTGATATCACTGTGTCATTGTCTGCGGCCGTAGGCAAAGAGCTTACCGGAGTATTTGCCATCAAATCTCTGGGACCCTTGTACTGAACAGGAGTGTTTGTGTTATCTCCCACCTTGGGTCTGGAAGCCACACATACGGGGCACACCCATTTTGAACGTAAACCGGTGGTTTCATTAAACTTCACACAATCCTGATGATATTGATGATGGCAGTTTCCATTTGTGCATTTTATCCGTTTTTGGGTTACTAAGATATTTACATTACACGCTGAGCAAACCACCATCGTGAAATTTAAATTCAGATAGAAAAGAAAAAATAAATAATTTTATTATTTAAACTGACACAGCAATAAATGCTCCAATACTTCGGCGTTTTACCGATTTTTGTAACAAGCTCACTAATAAATGCTCCTGCTTGATATTAAGTTCGACGACGTTCTCATCAGTTGTGGGTATTCGTGCAATGTTAATAATGTTCAACACAATTGAAACTTTAGTTTGTGATGTTTACCACTGTGAAATATCAAATTATTTGAATAATTATTACACTGATGGTAAGTCTTTTATAATGGTCGCGATTGTAACACTATTTTTACACTAATTACTTTTAAATTAATTATTTTCGACTGAGCGATTCTTAATGCGTATTGACACAAAAAAGGTACCCGAACGAAAAAAAGTATGTACGTAAATATGACCACATATCGGAGTTTCGCTCTAAACTGAAATGGCTGCCCATCCGCCTTCGCCGGAATACTCACATCCTTTCATTTCTCTACTCAATCCTTTTCGATCCACGACTTCCTTCTTATTTAAAAAAGAGATTTGTTTTTTTGGGATCTTCGCACGAACGAGACCTTCGTTCAAGCGACAACCTTATGCTTTGCATGCCTGCTCATTCATTCAAATTTTACGACACATCTTTCACCGTGCAAGCAATAAGGTTGTGGAATTCACTCCCTTCTGTAATACGCCAAGCCCAATCCTTAAAGACTTTCAAAAACCTTATTTATAATCATTTCCTGTCAACTCTCTCATCTTAACCGTATCCTACATTCTTCCTTTCACTTTTTCTATGTTTTTATGTAATAGTATAAGTATGTTGATTATATCTTATTTTATGTATATATGTTTTAAGTTTTTATAGTAATTATATATTTTGCATTTAATCAGGCACTTTTGTATACAGTTATGCATATTCTACTTTTTCCCTAAAACAAAATGTTTCCTATATCCTAAGGTTGCCTGGTAGATATCGCTGCTGAGCGATAAGGCCGCCTATTTGTATGCGTTATTTTTATAAATGTTTATGTATACTTTAATTCATGTTCTTGTGTACAATAAAGTGTTTTATTATTATTATTATTATTACATCATCCACGAATAACATAGGCTATATAACATGCTACGGGAGCGAAGCCACGTGAAAAGCTTGTACTTAATATGATGAAGATAATCCTCATATTATTTCAATATTGTCCAAAATTTCCTGCCGTAGTTCGGATGTACCATTAATATCAATAGCCCATTAAACGGACGGTCCGTACAGGTAAGTTTTACGGCGGTACAGGTGCCCGTAATGGCATGATATATTTTCTATTAAACGGAATATTGTCGAAATGGTGATAGTCTTTTAAGAAATAGAGCTAAGTATGTTCACTAAATAATAAAGTACGATGCATTTTATTTTTGACTAGCTCGCGATTTTACTGCCTTCAATTCGGATGAAAATTATCCTACCTTTATACGAAATTTCTTCAGTATCCATTCAGTAGTTACGGCGTGATTGACACAAACATCCAAACTTTCACATTTATAATATTAATAGGACTGCTTACCACTGATATAGCATTCGCCTGTATAATACGAAATTACCTTCAATATCTAATGGTAATAATTATAAACGATACTAAGAAGTAAAATATAAATTTGCTTTACCAATACGAACTACAAACTATTATAGATTTAGCGACTGTGGCGTTCCGGAAGAGATTAGTTACTTTAAGAATTCAATAACTGTACTTAGATATATATTATGTTTTAAGCGACATAATCAGTTATTGATTAAGCTCATTAATAAAGATTCAAAAATACTATTATAGATTTGATAAACCAGCTTATTTTCGAATAACTTTTATAACTCATAACATTTATCATTTCTAAGCATGAAAAGCAAAGGACAAATTACCATACATTTTCCCTTTTCCATTGAGCAACATAGAATTTTGGAAATGTCCTAACTTTTCTGGGACAATGTTTTGTTTACTTTTCGGCCCATTATCATGAAACATAGCTCTATTCATGTGTCATTTTGGGAACTGTTTTTGTCCTTAACAAAGAAGAATAGGATTGCCTTAGAATATAATGTTGCTATGTCAGAGTTTTTGTGAAAAATACTTTATATTTGCTTATTTAAGTAGACTTGGTTAAAACTTTTGCTTACTTGCTAACCTACGACATGGGAACCTTCAAGAGAAGAACCTACTCCCATTTAAAAGGCCGGCAACACACTCGCGAAGCTTCTGGTATTGTGGGTGCTTATGAGCGATTGTGATCGCATACCATTACGAGACCCATAATACCCATGATAATAAAAATACTTGGTAGCACATGAAATTTAACAACTTAGGCTTTTATTTCCCAAATGACCTGGCCAGAATTTAGTCACTATTAATAAAATAGTTAGTATATTATAATTTAATTAATGTTTAAATCATATGCACTCAAATTCTATAAAATAAAAGCCTTTCCTCATACTTTATTCATCATTGCGATATTGTACGTCCAACAGTTTTAACAATACGTAAATTAATTGGTCGTTTACACTAATTTCAAAACATTTCGCATACAATTAAGCGCATGGCGGACGCATGCATAATACAGCAGTTATCAAAATTCGTAACATTTTAATTAGCAAAAGGCAAAAGCGCAGGGAATATACAATGTCTCATTAACACTCATTAGCTCATGTTTCTCTAACGTGCTGTATCTTTTTGAGTTAAACTCATTCAGTTTCCCTCTGTCACCTCGAGCGCCATCTTTCGGGCCTTTCCGAGAGCTAGGGCCATTTTTGGGAAGGTATTTGAGGAAAGCTGAAAACTTGTCTGATGCTTCTCCTATCTCTCATATCAAAATTCGTAACATTTTAATTAGCAAAAGGCAAAAGCGCAGGGAATATACAAAGTCTCATTAACACTCATTAGCTCATGTTTATCTAACGTGCTGTATCTTTTTGAGTTAAAATCATTCAGTTTACCTCTGTCACCTTTCGCCATCTTTCTGCCCTGTTATTCCGGGATTTAGGGCCATTTTTTGGGGAGGTATTTGAGGAAAGCTGAAAACTTGACTGATGCTTCCTCTTTTATACTTAGCTATTGAACTAGATCTGGCGAGTAGCGGGGCTTTTTTAGACCTGGCTTAGAGAAAGACCAACCAAATAGACCTGTCTTTTTGACAACAAATAAATGTACTTTTCTCTCCAAACAGTTACCCGTCAAGACATTAACTGCACTCTACGTCGTTTATCGTACTGTATAAAGTATAAACTATGCTCAATTACTTTTAATAATAGCTGTAAGGTATCTATAAAGTCGTTTATGTAGTATATTTTATACGTCTTGCACTAAATAAAAAAAATGATCAGTAAAACAGATTTAATATTCGCCAATTACCTCAATACATGGATTTTTTGGTAGTATATGAGTGGCTAAATTATTTTTCTAATTATCAGCTGTGCTCCGCGGATTAAACCGCGTATATCTCGCGTTCAACAATATTTGTATAAAATTTCATACTAAGTATGGATTGATAATTTACATGACAAATAACATATTTAAGTTTTCACACCTCATCTTGTACAATAACACTTCACTGCTAATATTTTTTTAATCCCTTTAATCCCTTAAATTAATAATATCTTTATGCCTTATACTATCTTTACTATTCGGAAGTTAACAAATGAATAATATTGAAAAATTCATTAACATAAATACATGTGATTTTTAATGAATAAGTATCGTTATCAGAACACTCACAACACAGCAGAAAAACTATAACAACGAAGAAAACATTGAAAAATTGCCCTTTGGACCTATTTCGCGATCATTGAACAAATCCAGCCATCATACATAGACCCACCCCGATCTAAA
Organism: Phoebis sennae; assembly: GCA_001586405.1. NCBI lineage: Eukaryota > Metazoa > Arthropoda > Insecta > Lepidoptera > Pieridae > Phoebis > Phoebis sennae. The sequence continues at coordinate 27,929 of LQNK01002894.1, read as the reverse complement.
CATCGATATACATATCATAGAAAGGGAATAAATTGGGGGGTCACTTATACTGGTTGCGTGGGGTTGGAATAAATAGGTCAAATGTATTTTCCGTTATAAGTCAAAGAATAGTTTCGTTGAATGGCCCTCTAAGCCTTGGATGGAAGAGGCCCTCCATATATTTTGATTTATTTAAGCCCTCGAAAGTATGAGTTAACGTCTATTGGAAACTGGTTACTATCAAAACACATTACTGGTCATAAAATATTAATGAATGGGACAGTTATATATGAATAAAATGTTAGTATTATTTTTCTAGAAGAAAGTTTGAGGTTTGTTGTCCTGTGACAAGATTGTTTTTAAATTGATAGTTATTTTTGCTAACGTATAGAATGCAATCAAGATTGGTATATTATTTGTTAAATTTCTGATATCTCAGTTTTAAGCAGAAATTAGCTTCTTTGTTTTTCCTTTGACGATGGTAAGGTCATCATTGACAAAATCGAATACAATATTAAGGAAAAAAGTTAATATTCATCAATCACTTTTTTATCGTTTAACTCTCTTTTCTTAGAAACACATAGAAACAACGATAACAAAATATTAAAAACGAAACGAAGTAATGCGAGAAATAATTCATGAGGTATTATTTTCTTTAACTTTACGAACAGTTTGAAATATAGGCCCCAAATATAAGGCCCCACAACTAAAGCCTCACTTATTATAAGTATTTTACAAAATAATGTACTGATAGAAGATAAAAACTATTGGATTACTAGCAATAATAATAACCATGCAAAAATAAACATGCCTTGATTATATGACACCGGGTGTTTATCGCAGTCTTTCAAATATTCTCTGTACAAAATTTCATCAAAATCGGTTCAGTAGTTTAGGTGGACTAACGGAGAGGCAGAGATACTTCCACATTTATAATATTAACTAGCTGCCTCGTGGTTACACCCGCGTATATCTGTTTTCCTCGTTCCCGTGGGATATAATTAAAGTCCTCTCGTAGCAGATACCAACGTCATAACATCTCCCTTTGTGAAAAATTTCCAACCAAACCCAATCCGTCCAGGTTTGGGCTGTTGACATAGATCACTATGTCAGTCAGTCAGTCAGTCTGACTTTTGAGGGCCGGCCACACACATGCTGAATTTTCAGAATCTGAATTAAGATTCTTATTTTAGAAAGGCCAGTATACCATACAATATCGGCTTGCTCCACACACATCCTGATTTTACAGATTCTGAATTTCTTAGATCGACCTGTAAGGATCTGAAATCAGATCCTGAATTCAGACAGGCCGGCCTTTGTATATACATAGATAGTAATGAAGTGAGGATTTATTCCCACAAATATTAATCACTACAACAACTTGAGCATACGAATAAACGAGCTACATATTAAAACACTTTTATATAAGGGCCCAAAGAAACAGGGCCACACTTCGGCGCCGCGTCTGGTTGTTTACATCGGTGCCCGGATTTCCTTAAGCTTATTTCTTCTGAACAGTTATTTATGTGAGTCGTAATATTTGGCCTGTACACGGAAAACTGTGATGGAAAACCTAATGAAGATATACAGGACTCCTTTGTTGTACATGTTGTAAATGTCACGATGGTTTATTGTGGTTTTTTGTTAAAGACGAAGTTTTGAAGGAAGTTCAAATTTTGTTGATACAAATTTGTTAGCGGTAGGACTCGGTGGTAAAAAATATATCCCTGGATAGATCACAAGTCTGATTTTCTTTCCTAAACAATAACAGTTCTTTCATTTTAAGTATTGTAAGGCTTACTTACCTTAAAATAAGTATAGGCAGAATTCAATCTTTTCTCGTAATCAATGTTTTATTTACATTGATAATTTTATAATTTGACATACAATTCACATTGTTCATAATATACAGGGTTGTATCTCAACGTATTCCTTACAGGAGGTGATAAAGATCCTTAAATATAGCATTTAAGGCCAAAATAAGCCACATTTATGTTTTGCGAAAATGGTACGGTTTTTAGATATTCCCATCATAGATTAACAATACTATTCAGCGTAGAACGGCATATTTCTAACTGATACTAAACGTATCTATAATTAATACTTTACTAGTTATAAAATTAAATTTTTGTGCTTTTTGAGTTTATAAGTAAGTCATATCATTTGAATTACCTATTTTATGACTGAAAATATATTAAATAATTACACAAATAAACCAATATAATGTATTTATATTCATTCGTCTATCCTTAACATATACTACGTATCCATAATTTTACAACAATCCAAATATCAAATTCCCAAATCTCAATACGAATTTGTAGATTCGAGGCGAATCGAATTGATTCGAAGACATTTCAAATAAACGTCGGTACGTCTAACAGTTGTTCTTGCTACGTCTCTCCCATTTCATATATTACCAGTCTATGTCATATTGCATTTCTATTTTATTATATTCAGCAATACCGAACATGCATTGCTATGCGATTTTACAATTTTGATGTACGTAAGAATTCTAAATTTAACATCTTTTCTGTTTTTTATAAATAACTCAGTATTTCTAAAAGAGATACATGTGACATAAATATAGAAAAGTAAGTTTATTCTTAGTCGTATAACCGTGTTGTGAAAAAGGATGAAAATATTTATGTAGCAGCGGGCAAGCGGAACTTGCAGTTCACCTGATGTTAAGTGACTGACCGCAGCCCATGAACATCTACAACGGCAAAGTGTCGCAGATGCCTTGCTGGCTTGAAGGAGGGGGAGGGGATAGGGTGACAATTAATGATGGGAAATTGGGGGAGGAGTAAAACAGAATGGGAATATTTTAATTATCAGTGAAGATATTATAAGGCATGACAATACGGTGATAATAAGAAGGTATAATAAAGAAGAATGAACAAAACGCCTTTTCACCAAATTCAAAACAATGAACATTGATCATTACACAAGCACTATAAGTATGAACTTTGTGAAGTGAAACGTAATCGACTTCCTTACGCCGGTTTACAAAAAAGGACATAAATATTTTTTTAGTTTTTTGATTACATTAAATAATGCATTAAATAATATTATTTATCGCCACTAACCAATATACTAAACACCTATAAATACCACTCAAAGCTGACTGACTGACTAACATAGTGATTTATCAACGCACAGCACAAACCACTAGACGGATTGGGCTGAAATTTAGCATGCATGTAGATGCCACGACTGAGGCATCGTACAAAAGGACTTTGATCAAACCCCACAGAAACTGGGAAAACATATGTGAGTGAAACCCCGGGGCACATCTAGTATAAATATATAGCCATTTCGTTCATATTAGGATCGCTCAGTCCGACTGGCAAGAATAGATCCCTTTGTGATCCGCGCTATTATTAAATACCAGACACTCGATACTTGCTTTAAAGCACTTTCCATCTATAGAATATGTACTACGCTTTTCTTAGAAACAGTCGATTCTTTAATCAACTGTTTCTTAGAAGAAAAGCATAAAGTAACAGATTTTTGCAAAAGTATTGTAAAAAAATCATCACGTATTAAGTGGCTTTCCACTGTTTGTCCCTTTGTATGTTTAGTTCTTTAAAATTGTCGAACCGATATTGGTACAGATTTTTAAAAAGAAAGAGTGATTCCAGAAGAAGATGTATATGTATAAAACAAAGTAATAATAGTACGTGCAAAGCCGTAGTAGGTCGCTAGTATTACATTTAAACCTTTACTATAAAGATTGCTATTCATAGACCGTATTTGTAGAAGTATAATATATGCATATAATAAATAATATATTACGCTATAATTAATCTCAATTTAAATTCTAAAGATCACGCCTTCATTAATTTCATGTAAAAATTATTAAGACACAATATCCGAAATTACAAGTTACATGAATTCTTAACTACATTTTTACGAAAATTGACTCAAGGATCCTTCAATCTACATTACAAATTCATCCCCCGCAATTAATCTTAAAGAAAATTCTAAGAAGCTAACTTACTTGTGTTATCGCGAGCCAAAATTCACCTAATTATGGGCTTCAACCAATTAGACTCTCCCATTACTTATTCTGTAACGTCGTATCTGTAATTATACAAAATCGTGGGTAATATGGATCAAAGCGGAATATTACAATAGATTCTTTGTATGAGTTCAAATATTTGTTCCACTTGGGACTCGGTCGCGTCTTCGCGCTAATTATTATGGATTATCTTTTGTCTTTCCATCAAACAGTTTTTAATTAGCAGTAGCTAACAATACGGACATTGAAATTCATTATTCTTATATTTACATATGTGGATATTGTTATTACAGTTTTCTTTGCCCTAGAAGATATGAATTAGATCTCCACAGAAATTATATACTTGAATTTCACTATGGCTCTTTATATTTATATTATCTATTTATTCTTAATTTTTATTTCGATAGCATAGTTAATGTTGCTCCTTTTTACCCAATATATTCATTTTATATTATATTACAATTTGTGAATTTCTTACTAAAAATAAACCTCATTAGGGGCTTCAACCAATTAGAGTATCCCATTACTTATTCTGTAACGTCGTATCTGTAATTAAACGAAATCGTGGGTAATATGGATCAAAGCGGAATATTACAATAGATTCTTTGTATGAGTTCAAATATTTGTTCCACTTGGGGCTCGGTCGCGTCTTTGAACTAATTATGGATTATCTTTTGTCGTGTGTCAAGAAATGGAACTTTTATTAATTAACAGACAACGACAGACTACATAACTATGAAAATTTTGTATTTGCGTTGGATTGTGGTGATTTGGTTAGATAAAAGAAAATATTAATTTCGAAGATGAGGGAAATTTAGGGGTTAGGAGGATATAAAAGGGGGGCAAATAGCCAATTTTAATACAAATATATCCGAGTGTAGTGTCAAATGAGAGGTCTTGATTTAAACATTACAACGCGAAATCTAGCTTGGAGCGAACCACCAGATTATAATGTAAAAAAAAAACTATCTCAAACAAAGATAAAGTAGTAATGACCTTACAAACGAGCTGAATTCTATGATATAATTAATTCCCGTCACTCACATCCTGCGGTCCTGCTCACAAAGCGAAATTATGGTTAATATTGTATCTATTAATTCTTACTACACAATTTAATGTAGTATTCTAGTTAATAGGAGGCTTCTAGCCGTCTTTTTCAGTAACTTTGTACGTGGTTTGGTTTAATCACTGTCTTACACGAGTAATTAAAGTAGAAGCACAAACACTGACAGTAATAACACATTTCTCAATTTCAAGCCTTTAATTTAGAAGCATTAAAAATTCATTTAAACGCAACTTGACCGATCGCTACTCAAGTAATGTCTCTGAATAGGTAATTCCGATTGAGGTAAATTGGCGATAAAAATACTACTACTTTCGTCTTTTGAATAGCATCTTGAATAGCATCGAGCGATGTGCAAAATACTAGCTTGCGTCTTGCTCTTCCATAGCGTAATACGATATGGAAGAGCGTGAGTGAGATAAATACTAGCTTGCCAGTACGTGTTATTGTTACCTGTTACCATAAATACAACTCAACACTACGTCTTGTTAATAGCATGTTCAAATCATACTACCAGCGCTTAGTAATCAGAATAATTACTGGCATGGACATAAATTTTAGGGGACTTAGGTTACCTACATACTTAAGTCATAGATTTAGATTAATCTGCACTTGTGGTTAGGCCCTAGTCATTACGATCTAATTACTAGCCCATATTCTTAGGTTAAAGGATCTACGGGTATGATCATTGTTGAATCCCAAAGGTAAATGGAAGATTTATGTATAGAACTTTTAAGCGACCATAGAAATCACAAGAAGATATTGAATGCATTTTTTAAAATATTTAAATTTTCACTTCTTATATTAAAAACCGGTTAATTTTAATGATAAGTATATCAACTGATTCAGAATTACATACTTTAAACAGCTATTAGACTAAAAGAGTTATTATGAATTATTACTTGTATTGATTATTAGGGATAGGGGTCGATTAGTATAAATATTTCCAATACGTATATTTTATCTCCATGAACGTGATTTTATTTTTTTAAGTAAAATGATTGTTGGCATGGATCTTGTACACACATAAGCACACGCATTCTCTCTCTCTTCTATATCTTTCACATAATTTCAATTGAAAATTCTCAACTTATACTGATTTGCTGTTAAACTATTGAGTTTATAAATGTCCAAAATAGAAATAATTATTAACATTCAAAACAAAATTAAATTAAATTACAAATTTAAAGAGGATAAGGGAATAGGATTTATTCGAATTTAACGCGGGCAAAACCGCGGGTAGAAGCTAGGTCATTTTAAATCGTAAAACACCTTCATCAACGAGAACAATACCAAAAAATTCAATAGAGAGATTATTCAAACATCAGATCCAATATGGAATGCGTGCTCCAATATTGTACAGAATAGATTTACACTGTGATGAATACTGCAATATTTTCTGTCAGTATAACATACGTTTTCGACTGACATTCTTTACTATTTTAGTTATAGATATTTGTTAATTACGCTGAAGTGTGTTGTTGCCTTAATCGCAGTAGGTTAACCTTAAAATGAAGAATATTGTAGTCTAATATGACAGGGGTTCCCAAACTTTTTCAAACATCAGATTCAATATGGAATGCGTGCTCCAATATTGTACAGAATAGATTTACACTGTGATGAATACTGCAATATTTTCTGTCAGTATAACATACGTTTTCGACTGACATTCTTTACTATTTTAGTTATAGATATTTGTTAATTACGCTGAAGTGTTTTGTTGCTTTAATCGCAGTAGGTTAACACCCTTAAAATAAAGAATATTATAGTCTATGACAGGGATTCCCAAACTTTTTCAAACATCAGATCCAATATGGAATGCGTGCTCCAATATTGTACAGAATAGATTTACAATGTGATGAATACTGCGATATTTTCTGTCAGTATAATATATGTTTTTGACTGACATTCTTTGCTATTTTATAGACACTTGTTAATTACAACGCTGAACTGTTTTGTTGCTTTAATCGCAGTAGGTTAACAACCCTAAAATAAAGAATATTGTAGTCTAATATGACAGGGGTTCCCAAACTTTTTCAAATATCAGATCCAATATGCGTGCTCCAATATTGTACAGAATAGATTTACACTGTGATGAATACTGCGATATTTTCCACTGTCAGTATAATATACGTTTTCGACTGACATTCTTTACTATTTTATAGACACTTGTTAATTACAACGTTCAAGTGTTTTGTTGGTGTAATCACAGTAGGTAACCAACCCTAAAATAAAGAATTTTATAGTCTATTAATAGATATCATACCAAATCAGCGTGGCTACGCTGAGTGGGCGGCCGTTTTACACCACACACTATACATATGTGTTAGTCATACCAGTAAAATGTTTGTGTTTTTTTTGTATTGTGTGTTGTTGTAAAAAAAAATGTATTAAATTTATTTTTTCTTTTCTTTCAAATCTTTATTTATATAACAAAGACGGGTTTGTTACAACACTTATAACTCGAGATTCGCTGGACCGATTAGACTTAAAATTCGTAAGGAGATAGCTTAGGACGAGGAGAATGACATAGAATACTTTTAAACCCGGAAATCCCACGGGAACGGGATATACACGCGTGTTAAACCGCGGGGCACAGCTAGTTACTACTAAAAGCCAATGCTTTTAATACTACTTTTCTGTTATGAAATTTTGATAATAATCCATCATTAATTGATTTTAAAAATAATATTATTTTAGGGTTGTTTATCTACTGCGATTAAAGCAACAAAACATTCATAAATATTAATTAATACCATGAATGAATACGTTTAAATTCACCGAGGACGTTAAATCAAAACTGTTTTAAACAGTGATAAAATTATTCAATTTTAAAGAGCTTTAGATTTAAAACACGAGTGCTGCCTTTATGGAAAATATGCAATAATGTGGTAATTTAATGTTACCATTATCGTATTGGATTAATCTTATTTGGAATGTGAAATGAGAAATACGGGCGTCTGAATGCGCAATTCCAAAAGTCCAAATTGTAATTGTTTTAAACATGGAGGATCTATTTTATAGTTTTTTCCCACATGATTCTACCAATAATATAAATGGAAAGATTGTGAGGATGTGTGGATGAGCAATGTTTGTTACTCTTTTTAGCAAAAAATATTGAACTAATTATGATGAAACTTGTCATACATACAGGTAAGGGTTCACAATAACATGCAAGCAACTTTTAATCCCAGAGTTGCCACGGGATCAGAAGTTACTCGTATGAAACCGCGGGGTGCGGCTGGTATTATCTGATGACAGTTGTATTTTTGTATGTATGGTTGTAATGTTTTCAATCGAAATCTATTGGAACGCTATCATATATAAATTTTTGTTCCAAAACTTGAAAAAACCAACTTAAAACTTATCTTAAATAATGTCTTTTAATTTAGTATAACTCTTGTAATCAATAAAAAAAAACTACATATTAATAAAAAGTTATTCAAAATCATTTTTGTAAAATTTAAAAGAAACGGTCCACTTAAATGTTCGTAACTTTCCTTCACAATACGGGAATTATCTCCCTCGGTACCAGGATATCATAAAAACTAAAGACATTATAATATTCAAATTCATAAGGCCCTTAAATCCCCAAACCCAACCATGCCATGGAGCCGGGCACAATACCTGGAATCCGTTTTAAAATGGCCTTATTTATTGCAACGAGATCCCATCCGCTTTCATTTGTGATAAAATAAAAGATCGTCAAGATAAATGGTCCTCGCGGATACGTGGAATTATTTGTTCTGTATAACAATTTTATTTGACACGAAATAATATTAATGTACAGTCAGTATGTGACTGTAGGCGGATTAGCAAAAATATCTGCTGTAAGGATGATTTCAATAATATGTACACAGCAAAAATATCTGACATTTAGGCGGCAATAATATCTGACTCGATTCGATTTAAATTAAAATGAAATTTGTTTGACACTATTAACAAATTTAAAAAACTTATTTTTTCTTCTGAAAACGACGTTTTTTCATTTTGTTCGTTTTCGTTTTTTATTTTATGAATAATTATTATCAGATATTATTGTCACCTAATAATTGATGTCAGATATTATTGAACTTATCCTTGCGGCAGATATTTTTGCTAATCTGCCCATGGTCAGATATATATGCTCCTGACTGTACCTTTTTAAATGCGGAGTCTGGAGCATCGTCGAATGGTTGCAAGTCTATTATAGGATGTATTTTGGAGAGTGTGGTGAAGAACTACATTAGCTGCTACCACCATCACCTTTCTACCAATGAAAGTCTAGGTATCGGGAGGGTTTCCATTCCTGTGTTTTTGACATACCTACCCATTACTCATACCGATGGATTCACGTCGTCATTTTTAATATGTACTAGAAGACTAGTCTTCCCAAGCAAATATGATCTGATTAAATTCAAAGTCAATGTGAATAGTGTGTGTTTTATCCTCGACCATGTTGTCACTTTCCACCAGGTGAAACTATGGCTAAACATTCCTTTATTGCGGTAAAAAAATATGAAATGCTCGACTAAAATACCTTGATGAATCTATTTAATGACATTTCATGCACGGTTATTAAATATGTAAAAAGCCTCTCAGAACTTGAACGTTAATTTACGATACAGGAAAAAGTCAAGGATAAAATTATCATAATCAAATTAGGGCAGAAAGTGCTCGGGCGTCTAAAAACTTGGAAACCCGCAATTTTCCAATTACTGGGAGAATTCTTGGATCGACGTCCCCCATTTTGGGAAATCCTTCGGGATTCGAAGAATGTGAGCTATTAACGTTAAGCGCTTCGAAGTGTCTATTGTGAAAATTTTCTTAAGTTGTCGCTACGTCACATAATGAACTTCAGGAGTGTTGGAAATTTAAGATGGAACGCGTTTTATGTGTACTAAAACGCAAGTAAATTTGTGTTTTATGTGGTTTAACATGAGTATTACACGTTTTTTAAATGTAAAATTGTGTACCGTATTGGAAATGTAAATTGAACATTTTTATGAACCGATGTTTATTTTTTTTCTAAACATTCATTTTATTATCATAATATAAAAGTAGGCTTATGCCTACTTATGTTATATAGCCTATGTCCTTCGTGTACAACGTACCTTTCGAACGGTAAAAGAATTTTTAAAATCGATTCGTTACTTTTTTAACCTATTCATTACAAACAAACAGAGTTTTCCTCTTTATAATATTGAGAAAAGTGTCATAAATTCCCGCATATAAAATTCCTTAGGCATATTATTAGCGTATGTTTATATTTCCATAATTGTACTATACTTGATTCCCTACAATCAGAATATATATATTTGTATGAATCGATTAAGGTTTAGAAATTGCAAATTCGAAATGTCTGCAAATATAAACTAGATGTCGCATAGAATATTGCGGAGTACAGATTCCTTTATCTTTGTACGTCCCAGTATAGACTAATATCCCCTAGGCGTAACGTTCTGTTCCAAGCAAATAACGTATTTTTTGTAAATATTGTATTTGTATTTAATAAAAAATGATTGAAATATAGGTAAAGTATTCAAATATGAATAAATAAAACGTCAATTCAGTAATTTTAAGATTTCTGTTAAAATATTTTTTTTTTGTATCCGTTGACGATTTGGATTGTTTTAGTCCAAAAAAAATAAAAGTATGCTGTTACATGAGAAATACTGTTAAAAATACAATTCAATGAAGTTCCATGGAACATTTTATAAAAATTGTTTGAAAAATTATTCGATGTTCTAAGATAGAATTCTTCAATGTTTAACTACTGTTTAGAGTCTGCAATGATAAATCTAATAGGATATCCTTAAATAGCTATTTAATATACAGGGTAACTATTTATGGACTTTTAACTATTTACAATCGGAAATAATACCATCTACGATATAAAATTAAATTAAACCATACAAAAAAACATATAGATTTTACATAAATGACTTTGAATGACTGTAAGTCGAAATTTCAAACAAAACTTATGCATTTTCGCGGAACATTAATGTGGCTCATTTTAAAGCTCTCTATCGCACCCTTTAAGGAATACATCGAGTTGCCAACAACCCTGTATAAGGATTCTTCAACTGCATAGCTCTGTGTCTCAATCCAATTTTATTTAAAGTAACAAATTTGAAATGTCGCATAGAATATTGCCGAATCTTCCTTTATCTTTGGACGTTCATACAGTAACTAATGTCCCCTAGGCATATCGTTCTGTTCTAAGATAAACAGATTTGCCGATGTGGGATTTCTCTTTGAGTCTTGAGACTTGTTTTCGATAACGTTAAGGCAGTTTCGCTTTTTGTTGATGCATGAAATATTAGAGTTAAATCAATTTGGCAATACCCGATGTTTTCATAATTTCAAACCTTATTATGTCCAGGTAAATTTAATATGTTTTTTCAAAGAAGTTTTTACAAAAATTATATTACTTATGTTCCTGATAGTGTATACTGTTTTTCAGGAACCTGTGTCTTCCATTTTTAACACTAAAATAAATAATAGTGTTAAAAATGGAAATAAAGATGAACATGTCCAAAATATGTCCTTAGCAAAGAAATACCGACGCGGCCTTCCAAATCGTAAAGAAAAAATGTATGACAATTCAAAATATATGTCTCTAATAAGGCCTGGATTGGATGAAAGAAACATTTGAAGTTTAAAAGTTTGAGGCTTGACATCGCGATTTACAAATTGTGACGTCATCGTGACGGAATATCTTAAACATTTTTTTGCCCACAATTCACACCTTTTTGTCAAAGTGAGTATAAAGGCAATCATAATATTAAAGAAGAGTGTTACCAGAGGGTTACGTACTTCGTTGCCTCATTTTGAACGTCAACACGGACTACCTATCATAAAATTCATCTAATATTTATTCGCAAAGAATACTCCGTTATAAGTAGGTATAATATTTTTGTGACGTTAAATTTGCCGGCATAACCTCCATCTAAAACATCTTTAGCATAAAATATAGAAAATTATTTTAGCTAGAAAATAAAGATTTCACGGAAAATTCTAAGCAAGCTCGTTAAATTTTCAAAGAATATTTTACAAAACGCCGGTAGCATGTTTTTAGAATATTGAAAACAAAAAATTCTAAATATTTATGGGTGGAAATATATTTTATAGAAAGTTATTAAATTGGAAATATGTAAAAGGAATGAATGTGTGCGCGTTTGCCTTACATTTCATTCAATACTTGACACTTTTATTCGAGTTACATTGCTCCTATTTTATTTAAAACTTTTAATGCGTCTACTATTTATAACGCGGTCAATGATTGATCTTCTTTGCGATTTATTTTTATTTGGAAAAGACAAGAATATATATAAATGAGTAGAAACGACGGGTTTCTATTATTTTCATTAATCAAATAAGAAGCAGTGTACATTTGAACATAGATATTTGAACACCCTGACAGTAGAAAATGTCAATGATTATCTCATCATATTTTTCTAATCTATGTGATCGAACCCACACCCTCCGGCGGTATGGAACATTTGCTGACCTGTGCCAATCGGGTCGTCAGTTTGATGTAAAGTGATGTTATACTTTTTACTTTGTATATTTCTTGATGGAATTGCATATTTTTAAATCCTTTTAATTCCACTATATGAACACATTTTACAATTATGATGATGATGTACGAAACCGGTCGTGTAAAATAAATCAATCATTGTCGTAAAAAGTGTTAATATAGTGGAATTGAAAGTATAAATATTTTATTAAGCACTTCTCTCAACAGTCAGCTCACACACCAGTACACTATTTAAGATCTAGACTCATCTAGTTTTTTTTAATACGACTCAAAAGTCCATTATTCAGTATAGTTTTACAAGCACTTCTCTCACACACCGGTACACTATTTACGAACTAGACTCATCTAGTTTTTTTTTAATACGACTCAAAAGTCCATTATTTAGTATAGTTTTATAAGCACTTCTCTCAACAGTCAGCTCACACACCGGTACACTATTTACGAACTACACTCAGATGAGTATGTAAAAAAAACTAGATAGTTTTTTTTAAATACGACTCAAAAGTCCATTATTCAGTATAGTTTTATAAGCACTTCTCTCACACACCGGTACACTATTTACGAACTAGATGAGTTCAGTTAACGACTGCACAGCCGATCGAGCCCATACATCCCGCTTTATTGAAATGTTTCAATCTTTACTGCTTGTAACTGTCAATATTTGCGATGAAAGTGTGGTTTATAGCTGGAAGTCTGTACCCATAACTGCATAAGGGTTGTTATACTTACCTATCTTGATAAATATGTCAGATAAAGTCACTGTATTTTTTCAGTAATTGCACCTCATGATGATCTTGTAACTTATTTAGTCACGTTTACTTTTATACAAAGTGACTTAACCCCGCAGTTTTACCTGCGTAGAAGTGCAATGTAAGATAGCATTTAACCTTTTTCGTGAATCTTCCTATCCAAATCAGATCGAAAATTCCATATCCATCAAGTACTTTCTAAGATTTGCGTGTTAGAACATACTATTTATTCTACTTTAAAATATTAGTACAGATGAAGCATTGTTTTTTTTAATACAACTCAAAAATCCATTATTTAGTATAGTTTTATAAGCACTTCTCTCACACACCGGTACACTATTTACGAACTAGATGAGTTGAGTAAACGACTGCACAGCCGATCAAGCCCATACATCCCGCTTTATTGAAATGTTTCAATCTTCACTGCTTGTAACTGTCAATATTTGCGATGGAAGTGTGGTTTATAGCTGGAAGTTTGTACCCATAACTGCATAAGTTTGTTATACTTACCTAGCTTGACAAATATGATAGGTAAAGCCTCTATATTTTGTTAGTAATTACACTACTTGATGATCTTGAAACTGACTTAGTCACGTTCACGTTTATACAAAAGTGACTCTACCCGCGGCTTTACTCGCGTAGAAGCGTTATGTAAGATATCATTTAACCTTTTTCATAAATCT
>LQNK01002894.1:0-13303 GCA_001586405.1 Phoebis sennae | reverse complement strand
GCAGGATAATTATTTTTATTCTGTTGTCGTCTTGAACTGGGTATTTTTGAAGTGGTTACTTGACTGCGCGTTTGCATTGTTTTTATGTATTTACTTTTATTTTGATATTGTACATCTTTATAATATTAAAAATTATATCTTATAATTGGGATATATTATTTAATAATTATAATCTATACTAATATTATTAAGAGGAAAGATTTGTTTGTTTGTATTGAATAAGCTCCGGAATTACAGGACCGATTTGGATGAAATTTTGTACAGAGATTCTTTGAAACCCCAGGAATGACATAGAATAGTTTTTACCCTGGGAAAATCCCACGAAAACAGGATATATACGTGGGTAAAACCACGGAGGATATATAAGTTAATGCGAGTTTCGTAATAGTTAAGGTAGGGCTTCTTACATAATTTTTAACATCGCAGTTTTTCTGTACATTTTTACACAATTCACTATATCATCCTATTTCAAATAATATTTCCGAGTGCAAAATACAAATAAAATTACTAAATTTTCATGTTTTCTCCAAAACAAAATTTCATCACTTCAAACAAAGACCGCGTTGTCAAATCTGTAGCCAAAATTAATTACCCAGTTATATTTCAGCAGATTTCAATTAAATTAATGTTCTGACGACGGATCGTAATCGCGTCTTAATTGTCGCTAATGAGGAACACAAAAAAACAATTGATTTCATAATTACTGAGCACCTGTTGTCGTTATTTTTATATACTAGCTGTTTCGCGCGGCTTCGCTCCTGCAGCAAAATTTTATCCTTACTTCCTTACATTTTTTATGTAATAGCGGGCAAGCGGAGCATGCGGTTCACCTGATGTTAAGTGACTGATCGCAGCTCATGAACAACCAGCAAACTGTCGCAGATGCCTTGCCAGCTTGAAGGAAGGGGAGGGGATAAGAAGAAAGAATTAATGATAGGAAGTTGGGAGAGGACTAGAATAGGATGGGAGAGGAATGGAATGGGAAAACAGGCAAGTATCTCTGGCTATGTATCTCTTCTTCATGCCAAAATCACTGAATCGATTTGGATGTAATTTTATACCAATATAGTTTGAAACTCGAGAAACATAGGATACCTTTTGAATAAAATATTTTGCCCCATCCGAGCTTTGAACCTGAGACAAGTCATGAGAGATGTACAAGTCAAACGATGTAGTCACATCGTTTCATATTTTGTATCTGGTAATAGAGCCACATAATGAAATCTTTAATATTTATTTTATATTTCAAGCTACAGTTCATTAAATTTTACAACTTGCATAACAAAACTGTCCCAAATAATATTAAAAACTCGTCCCTTCGTTCGTTAAAGTTTCTAACAATAGTTCGTACGATCAATTATTTTACAAGCTGCATACAACTTCGTATCTATCCCGGTTTGACATTTGTAATACATTTTTCAAGCACTTCCTGAAGTCTGAACAGGAATAGGAATGTAAGATTTGTCAGGTTGTTTTTGCACTATGGGATTCCATTTTGGAAACGGTAAAATTTTGCAGCTATATGTTAACAAGAAATGTAGCGTATATTTCTTTCATTGACTGTTACATTGAAGAATTTGAGAACATGGAATGAGGAGGAGTACGTAAATTGTGTTTTTATTTTAATTGAGTGTATTTTTTTATTTATAGATTTCTGTCTGAACGTTTCGGTGCTTTTATTTTACTTGTTGAACCAGAAAGCAAAATATGACAATGTATTTCATAGTTTTATTACAATGCTGTAACAATTAATACGGTTTCTATCTATACTATATAGTTTGTAGTGTCTTTATATTTATGTTTGCAATGTTTTCACACATAAACTACTGAACCAATTTTAAAAATTCTTTCACCATTAGAAAGCTGTATATTCACTGAGTCTCATAGGCTACATCATACGTATATTATATTATGCTTCGAAGAGGCGAAGCCGTGGGTAAAAGCTGGTTTACTAATATACATCTTCTTTATGGTAATTAGACGCCTATATTACTCTTATTACAACTATAATACTAAAATAGCAATTTACTCATTAAATTCAAAATTTGCACACACAATAATTCGCAAGTGGAATGAAACAGAGGCCGTTTCATAAATATAAAATGATAAAATTCTCTCCCACGGCCTTTCGCATTGCGACAAGCTACACGCTGACGCGGCACACCTTGTTTGACTTACGGTATATGAGCGTTTTGCAGATTGCTCTTTTATTTTGCAGTCTCTAACAATACAAGTTTCCTAGTAAACGATTTAGTCTCCGACAGAGCAATTTGCGAGGCCCAGAGAACATCTCATTTTAACCATCGAATTCTTAATACAGTGCTCGTAACTGTTCAAAAATTTCAATTTTAGAATTGATTGCAATAAGTTTTCTCTTCGAAAAGCCGTGGAAGAGAACACGTACACACACACATCAATAAATTTCTACAAATAATCTGTTTCAAATTTTCAAATTTAGAAGATGATAATAAATGTGGTACTTTAATGTGTGCGTTTTAAATTCGAAACTCTTAAATATTCTTAATTTAAAATTTACGAATTCTTGCAAATGAACATTTTATTATTGTTCACAACATGTGAACCGATACAAATTTTCAAATTTGGAAATCGATTACGAATGTAGGCGTTTCTGTAAGGAGTTTTTATATGCGTATGTGTGTTCTTTCCCTGGCATTTCGCATTGCGACAAGCATACACGCTAACGCGGCACACGTTGCTGACTTACAGTATAAGAGTGGTTTGCAGATTGTGCCTTTTATTGTCAGTTTGTGTTACAAGATCGTGTTTCCTAGTAATCGATTAAGATGATTCTGTATGCAATTACTACAACATCAGGGATCAGGACGCCTATTCTATTCAATAAATTCTAAATTTGACAGTGTTTTTAAATGTTCTAAGAAGATACTGAAATGATTGTATGGATTTTGCTGTTTTATAAATATAAACCAGAGTAAAACCACTAATTAAGACTAATTAATATAAATTTCGTTGTTATATGAGGAATCTCTTCTTCAAAACTATTTAAAATGTTAATATAAAAAAAAATTTAAAACGTCATTCATATTTAGGTACCAGGCGAGCATACGTAGCGAGGTAGTCTTTTAGCGAAAAGAAAACACATGTGTTCATTAGTGACGCAGAATTGGTGTCACGAGGATTGCGTAAAACCGGGAAAAGCTGACAAAGTTGAAACAAAAGCTATAGTTTCGATATGAATCGTTTAATTAGTGACATATTCTGTTATTGTGTTTTTACATCTTTATGTTTACTACCAAGTAAATTAAAGGATACACAAAATTACATTGGAAATATTTTAATCTATCACGCCAGTGTTCTATGCAATATCGACCTTGGTTTTAAAAGACACTATAATAAGTAATTTATAATCGGATTTAAATACTGAATGATTGCCCTTAGAGATATTAAACCTTATAGCCTATCGTAGGTAAAAATTTTAGAGCATAGGTACTAATTTTATAATAGTTTCGTTAAACAATATAAAGGTTAAAAATCAATGAAGAAATTATCTTTTAAAATGTATAATTAAATGTTATAAAATAGAATGAAAGTACCAGTTGCAGGCCACCCACGCATCTATTTATACCCCAAGTCCAACGACCTATCGATTATAAACGTCCCATAGTTACTCATAATTATTTAGCCAAGTACATAGCATTCGGTTAGCAGCGCAAACACTGCGAAAATATGCAAATGTAGGAAGTTGGGGATGCTTAGTTAAAATGAATTACGGCCGGTCGAAATGTGCGGGTTTGCACGAACATGCGGATTAAAATACCCCTGATTTTGGGCTCAAAGAATACCGCTTTTATGGTTGTGGTTATCTTATTATTATATTTATGTTTATATGCAATTAGTATATACGTTGTTATTGCAGTCGCCATAACGTTTAGTTCCCTTAGGCCGCTCTCTCTTCTCACACATGCTGAATGTCTGTCTAAATTTAGGATCTGATTTCAGATTCTTACAAGTCGATCTAAGAAATTCAGAATCTTAAAAAATCAGAATATGTGTGGAGCAAGCCGATATTGTATGATATACTAGCCTTTCTAAATTGAGAATCTTAATTCAGATTCTGAAAATTCAGCATGTGAGGTAGTCCTTAAGGTTGTGGTTATCTTATTCGGAATATTAATAATTCTATTGAAAGTATTTTGCTCCAAGTACTAGGGCAACATCGTGCTTAGAAAGAAACCACTTCCCTTAAAGAGAACTAAGAAATATTGTAATTTATTCGGAATATTTATAATTCTATTGAAAGTATGAGCGCTTCAAGTACTAGGGCAACATTGCGCTTAGAAAGTAAGCACTTCCCTTAAACAGAACTAAATATTTTATAGCACTCAATTGCAACGTAATTAGATACTCTTTAAATCCCAATTTTCCTCTTAATTACTTTACTTTCTTCGCAATAAAAAAATATGTGATTGGCCTCTTGTTATACCAAAAACAAGCGCATTATTATACAAAAAAACAATTTTTAAAGTTAAATTTTCCTAAAATTTTTAGTTACCAGATTAAAGTAGCAAAACGTTAGCTACTTTATTGAAAATATAATAAAGTAGTTCAACTATATTTTTATTAAAACAAACTAAATGACAAATATCGACCAGCGCAAAAAAAACACAAGAAAATACTACGTTAAAGACCGTTTGTCTTTAACCTAGTATTTTCTTGTGTTTTTTTTTCGCGAGTTTCCATATTAAATAAAATACTTTTAATAAAAACATTATTTTACATTATTATTAACCCACTTCAAGCACTTTTAGCAAGCGTGGTCACGGATGGTCTTTACCCTTCATAGTCGTTAAAACCTTAAAAACACTCAAACATTTAACTACATTTCTATTCCATTCAACTACATTTTCAGTCAAAGACAAACTTACACGTATATCGATCAGAAGAACACGGTTAGGGATAACGCCAAGGATGGCTTATTTACGAGCGCCTGGACTTTCGGTAAATATCTAAACATTTTAGTGCGGATAATAATTTTACGATCGACGCGTGACGCAAAGCGCTAGTGTTAATAACAGAATATATAGTCATTAGTATTTAAATTACCCGTTGTGTGGTAATTCTATTGGAAGATATAAAAATATAGTTACAAATAAATTGGATGAAATAAGCAAAAACCGAAGCTTAAAAGCGCTAATGTTAATAACGGGATATATAATCATTAATATTTAAATTATCCGTTTTCTAGTAATTATATTGACACATATAAGAATATACTTACGAATAAATTGTAATAAATAATTAAAAATAGAAGCGTAAGTGAAGAAAGTCTAAAATGTTTTCATAAAAAACTCGTAGCGCAGAAGTTACCATACATAATAGTGTGTGTAAATAGCATTATATTCGTTACGTTAGTGACTCGATTAATTAATAACACGTGGGTTTGTTGTATTCCTTCTAAAATATCTGGTTTACTTTTTGCCTTTTATAACTTCTGCTCTCCCTTTAATCTGAAAGCTGGACATTCGTGAGATGTGTCAAAGTATTTTTTAGAATATCGAATTATAATTGAAACATAAATTATCAAAATGTATGAGCCATAATAGCCATATTTTGAGTTAAAAAACGTTATTTTATTGGCGAAATTAAAAATAAAAGTCCTTCTAGTTTCTGAAAAATCATTTAACTAAAAGTTCACTTGAACCACGTGAATTCCGAAACCTAATTCAATTTTCACCTACATTCTGAAAAATAAAATCGATCTGAGTCTGATGGCTCTATCGAGTCACCCTATCGAAAGGTGACTGCCCCTTGAATGTCATTACGCATTCATGTATGCACCCCGCTCAAAAATAGTTCGTGCTGAAGATGGGGCGGGGAGATGTAGTATGTTTGATAGTCTGCTGAAATATGCGACCATTTATATCTGAATATGTAATTAGAACCCATGTTAATAAGAATTAAGATATGAGACAAAAATACTGCTAGACATAGCAAAATTACGAAGTACAATTTTATTTTCGTGGACATCCTAAACTAATATTATAAAGAGGAATTAATGTGTTTTTACCAAGCGAAGGGAGGTCTCAGAGTCTAAATGGAGGGTGATTGTATATTTGTATGTAAGTATGAAAAACTTTGATGATAACTTGAGTGTTAAAATTTCCAATGATAACTTGAGTGTTATTTATCCGATCTTGATTAAATTTCATAGGCAATAGTTTAGAGAAAATAAAAATCGACAGGGGGATTAAGAAGATGGGATGTTTGTCCGTGGATATTTTGAATAAAGTTTTTCCTGTTCTTGATCAAATTTAGTATCGTAGTATGAAAGGTCTTGATTTATACATTACAACGCAAAATCTTGCTCGGGTGGTTTTCATAGACTATCAATATATTTATATTAGTATATAAATTGATACAAAAATTTCGCACTATTTTCCAAAAAACAAACACAAAAAATTTTGTTCTAGCTTGTATCTAGCTAATATCAACTAATCTTTAATTATTTTTAGAGAGAATTCGTAACTAAAGATCTCACTAAATTCTCAGAAATTTAATTAAATCTTCTTTAGCTCCTGATTGAAGTACTCTCTATCTACAAATTACAAAGTTTTGACCAGACAATTTATGTGCGAGATATTAGAATTTATATTAACAAGATTTTATGACATTTAATATTTATTACGTATTAATTCGATTTCTAAAAGGTAAAAAAACATATTGAAATATGTAAATCTAGTCACCGTCATCTGCTACAGTGCACGGATGGTGATACAAAATTTTGCATCTCAAACGATTTTTAACTAGAATCGACGCTAAAAAATAGTGTAGAATATTCCAAATTTTACAGGTACCTTGCTTTGCATATTTTCATGTTAATAATGAAACCGGTACGGGAACGTATAAATATTAATGCGTTTATTATATTACTCCTGCGGGTCGCATATGCATTTGAAATAGGTGAAGATTAAATAAGATGTAGAAGGAATTGGGTTTTGTGTAACATGTGGTACTTAATTGTGTTGTGTGTACGATGACAAATTATGTATGTAGTATTATGTTGTTCAATGGTTAATGAACTATGGCTTTGAAACGGCCAAGTGCGTCTGAGATACCCAAAAATGGGGTCATTACCATAAATAGATAAAATGACTAAATTTCTTGGAGAAAAGTGTTTTCATCCAACTTTTGATTTCCTGATGTACAAATTGATAATATACAATCTAAATAATAATTTCCTTATTTTGCCGTAATATTGTTCAATGACATTAATCTCATTTGTTCTGATATTGACATTGTATTAACTAATTGACATTATGTAATTAAATGTATTATAATAATATTTTCACGCCTATAACGTATAAATGTTTGAATCAAATTGTTTATAAGAACACCTGCTGTACAACATTTTAGCAATTACTTTGCCTTTAAGGTTTTGCGATTTATAATAATAATTAAATGACAACTCAAATAACTTTCGACTATTAGTCTGACTATAACACCCATGCTGCAACGTGACATTGGTAAAATCCGTCTTGGACAGTGATGCCATAGACAAAGAAGAAGAAAAATAACTTAAAAAACTGAAAAAAGTCTTAATTGTCACTGTTTTATGTAGGCACTTTGATCATCTCACATCTTATACAAAATGCCTCGACCAATTTGATAATACACTACGGACCCCGATAAATCCTCAATTAAGAAAATGTAAAGTGCAAGACTGCGGTGTCTAAGAAACGATTAAATTAAACACCGTCCTTTTTTAATATTCTTAAGTGGACGTGGGTAATTTTACAAAGAGCCAAGAAAGCTCCAGTAATTTGGTTGAAATGAAATGGAAATTATAGCGAAGATATTTCTCGGAGTTTAACGGATTATTCGGCGATTGACTTACAATTATCGAAAAGTATTTACATGTTCAAGTCTACTGATTGGTTTTGGTTTGTAGGGATTAAGATTACGATATTGATTTGTAATTATGAATATATTTTGATATGGCGAAGTGTGGTATAATTATTTTACAAGTACGAATATTGAATTAAATTCTTTAAAATCATTAATATAGTATTTTACAGTCAATCCTCAATCAATCAATCAATCACAATCGTCTGCAGTTGACGCAAGGGCCTATGATGATGTTGATGATGATGAGTATTTTACAGAAACATTTTAGGTGTGGTTAAACGTTATTTATTAGGAATACAAATAATAATTTACTAGCTGATTCCGCCGACTTCAAACATAACTTATAAAATATAGGAGTATGTTACTAGTGGATAAGTTAGCCTTAAAATGATGAAGGGATTTTTAAAATCGGTCCAGTAGTTTTTGAGCCTATTCATTACAAACAAACAAAGCTTTCCTCTTTTATATTAGTGTAGATAAATTAATCTTTCTCTATTAAACACTTCAGTAAATACATTAATCTAAAATATGCGCTAATAACATTACTTATTATTTGATTAGAAATTGTTTTAATTTATATAAAATGAAACAAAACTACATTCAAATCGGTTTCCGAGTTTCGGCGTGAAAAAGAGACAGACAGACAGACAGAGATCTGTCTATCTGTAGTGACAGTATGAGTTACTTTCGCATTTATAATATTAGTAAGGATATAAAATAAAATATAATTAAAGCTGGTTACATATCGTATAAGCCGCCACCCGATAGCCGGGATTAGTGATAGATACAGTTTTGTGCGCTGTAACAAGTTTCCATTTAGGGGATTCATTTTCAATTTAACCATAAACCCTGGTATATATAAACTTGTTTTATGTTTTACGCAGTAAATATGTGATAATTGAAATTAATTAACGTCAATTATAATTGAAGCCTGTAATAGTCGTTCATTTGTATTTAAATATCATGTCACAAAAGCAAATTCAGGATGTATTTAAAATTTTTATGAAAAGCAATTTATGTAACATTGTATCATATGTAGGACTTCATACAGAACCAAGATCGAGTCCTAGCTCACGATATTTTTCTTCAACATGATAACACACATTTATTTCTATCGTACGCTATGTTAGATTCAGCTCCGCTACTCACAAGAAAAGTCTGCAGTTCCATGTCGAGGGAATATAGGAGAGGCATCATACTTTTCTTGTGAGGTGATTCTCACAGTTAGCCAGAAGGGCTTCTTAACGCGAACATTACAGGCGAACTGAAGGTTCATCTAGGCAAGCGACATGCTGAAGGGCGTCCCCCTTTGAAAGGGATCCCTCGGCTTGGGCTGTCGCAGAAAGGGGCCTGAAGGGCCTGACTCGGGCGGTATCTTAGCGGCATCATACAAGTTTCCAGCTTGCATTTGGCCTTGCCAAAAAATGGTCCCAGCTCTCGAAATAATATGAATGAAATCTTGTGGCTCCAGACATTATTAGTTAATTTGCCTTCTTGAACCGACAAATGGACTGTCTCAGTGAGTATGCATATTTCACTACACATCGAGAAAGTGAAACTTTAATAGTATAACATAATATTTTAAATATATATTTTTAATGTGAAACACACAACACACAAAAGAAAACCTCAGGTCTACCCTAATTAAAATAACATATTTGTATGTCAACAGTCCAATTAATGTCCTTTCTACAATGTGTCTTCATCCGATTACAAGGGATAAAATTGTTTGCTACATTTGGCTATTCATGGGGTCTTATTGATATAATTGTATAACAATAATATTTGTACGCCTATTACGTGGGCAAAATGTTTGAATCAAATTGCTAATAAGAACACCTGTGTGTGAACGCTGTGCAACATTTTGGCAAATTACTTTAATTTTAAATTTGACTTTGATTTTGACTTTGACTTTGAAAGCGAAGGCTACTTTAATAGTGTCTTAATATCCTATCCTTATATAAAGAGTTATATATAAACAAGAGGAAATAGGAGAGTAGGATTTTCGATATTCGTATCATTTATTTTATTTTTCATTGAGGATAGACTTTGTATATAATATTCTAATTTTAATATGTTTTTAGTTA
The DNA here is from genome assembly GCA_001586405.1 of Phoebis sennae. Taxonomy (NCBI): domain Eukaryota; kingdom Metazoa; phylum Arthropoda; class Insecta; order Lepidoptera; family Pieridae; genus Phoebis; species Phoebis sennae. The sequence goes on along the minus strand of LQNK01002894.1, from coordinate 3,332 downwards.
TCCATTATCATACGGTACACAAAAACTCTCCCTATATAAAAAGATAATTTATTAATATTCAGTAAATGTTGATGATATTTCATTATTAATAGGAGTTACTTCTGAGTAACACATCATTCGTTTATTTTTATTTTTGTTTAGAATTTCTGCGCAGGTTGGGCTTCTTTTGTAATACCACCTTTTACGTCATAGTACTGTGGTTTAAAATATTGTGTCTTTGGATAGTTTTTTTTTTCAAATAAAAAAATAAAATGAAATAATTCATGCAATTCCTACAAATACATATGAAAATCTTTCGTCTATTTTATTAATATCTGAATTCAATTTACCTCGGTCAGGCAAAAAGCCGCATATTTGATTGAACTAAGCCACTTTTAACATTTATTTGTGGGTCAGTGGTCGTAGCTATTGCTCCGCCATTTTAGTTATAAAATCATATTGAGCTGTTTTGTTTATTTTATTTGGCTTCTGGTATTTTATAGTACTCACTTCAATACACATAAAATTACACGATTTCTATTTCACGGGTCTGTACAATGATCATGTTTATATGGATTGCGCTGTGTTACATCCTCACAAAATTATCATGAATATTTATTAATTCTAATAATATATTTAGATTAATAATTAATTATATATAAGTATTTTTATGAGTACGACGCGATCACTGATGTTAATTCTTTGGGAGTTGTTTTTTCTCATACTTCCTTACTTATACATAGTATTATACTAGTATTCCACCTCACCACTGAGTGGGAACCCATTTGGGGTGATAAAATGATTGTATGCTTTACTATTTTGTGTTCTTTCTTTCTATCTTGTTACCCCAATAAATGAATTTTCTTACTTTCTTTCCTTGGTGTTCACGAGGAGCCGTGATCACATAGCGAAGTCATTCAAATAATAATATTAATATCGATTAATATAACCCCGATATCAGTGGCTTTACAATGAAATTCGTGCCCCAGCATTTTATGTCCATATTCGATAGCATAACGGTGCCTTATTAACATTTCTATTACGTTTTACATGTCATATCATTACAGGATCAACGTATATAAAAATAAATTTACTTACGTGACTGCCGCGTTGGCTTAATCTCTGACGATCGAGGGTTCTTGGGTTCGAAAAGTTATTGGGATTTTTCTGACGTTACGCCTGGTCTCTCTCTTGTCGTGTCTGTCTGAGATCCTATATGAGCTGTGTTTGCGCGTACACTTGTGCCCTATAATATCTCCTGCGCAGCTGGCTAGTCTCTGTTAAGATTAGCCACTATAACCTAAATCGGTGTAGGAGACAATACAATAATATATGATCAATCAAGTAAAATCGATATATTCAAAAAAATTGCGTAGGTACCTCTAAAGTGTTCAAAAATATATTTTTAATGTTAATGAATTTAAACAAAAAAAATATATATTATTTAATTTCACAGAAGTGATTCGATTTGAAGAAGAATAACTTATGATGTATTCCATATAGGCCTGTATTCCACTCCTATTCCGCTTCCATCCTGTTCTACTCCTCTGTTTATCCTTTTCCCTTCCTTCAAGCCGGTAAGGCATCTGCGACACTACTGTACTACTTGTAGATGTTCATTGACTGCAGTCAGTCACCTAACATCAGATGAACCGAATGTATTAATTTGTCATCTAAAATCGAATCTTATTTTTTATAGCCGCTTTATCTTAAGAAAGGTGTGTATGATAAGGAAAATGCTCATAAAATCCTTAATGAAATTCAAACGGCACACTTACCTACTTTTACGGTTTTTTACGGTACTTCGCTTGTTTTTATAATTTCTTCGTCAATGTCTACCAAAAAAATTGATAGAAATAAGGAAAAATTGTGTGTGCTTAACACAAAATTTTTCTTTATTTTTTTCTCCATCGTTTTTCTCAGGTTAGAAAAGGATAGTACGTAACTTCCACACATAAAACACAAGCCTTGGCGTGTCACACTTCCAATCAATGCTAACAATGCCTGTAAATTGCAATTAGTATTTGTTCGCAGACGCTATGTAGCATTGCAATTGCAAACAGTAATTTTTCTTCTTCTTAATTTAGCTTGATACATTCCTCATTGTTCTAATTTATAACTTCATGGCTTGTTCAACTACAAGCATGTGAGATCCATAGGATCATTCTTTAGAGAAATATGACATGCAAAGGGTTTTAAACATAAGCCTTTGCATAAGAAGGCTAAAATAGAACTAACACGCATGTAAACACAAGCCTTTGTATGTCATATTTCCGATCAATGCGAGAATGGCTGTGATTGACGATAATATGGAGTATCATATATTTGGTCACAAGCGTAATATTATAGGCAGTCATTCACATCCTTGAATTTGGCCTCATACACTAAAAAAGGCTTCATACACTACAATTTGTCCTTGTTTCTATCCTTTGGAAAGAGAATGATAGCACGTGACCTATGGACGGCAAATGCATTCTATCTTTGCATCTAATTCTTCCGATCAATGCTTACAATGGCTGTAAATAGCAATTAATTTGGGCACAGACGTTATGGAGCAAACGGGCAGTCATTTTACGATTCAGCAGGTTGTATGCGGGCTCTATTTCAAGTGACAGCTGTTTAAATTAGCCAGTCATAAATGCGATTTTAGTTGATGAATTTAGTCAATGTTGATTTGAGTAATCCTAATTGCTTGATGAAATAACAATCAATGACTATTCACAGATTCACATAACACTATCAAGCCTGAAACTAAGCAAGGCTTGTATTATGAAAGACTAATTGTAATAGTTTTATTTATATTAAAGCTTATTACAAGCTGTTTTCTTTCTATTTTCATCGATATTTTCAGGTCGCAATATATTTTAACAACGAAAAAAATACCTTATACTTTTAAGACGTCGCCAAAAGTTGTATTAATTACTCATAAATCTCTATAACAAATGATAAAACATTTCGCGAAATGGCAACTCCAAAATAAAGCAACAGCCGTCGGATATGCAGTGAAGTTTGAAACACGGAATTTATTTCTAGAAATTTCCACCGCTGCTTCTCACCGAGGATAAAATTTTAGTTTTACAAAACTATCTGAATATGTATGAAAAAGAAAAATTTAAAATTCCGACGCGGTAAAGCGAACTGTCAAAATTTATTATTTTCAAATTCCATATCTATATTCACACCTCAATTTACGCTTTTCAAGTTTGAAGTTCCTACTGGTAACACTATACAGGGTGTCCCGTAATGAGTGAAGCATCTCTTGAGGGTTGATAGCTGAACTAATAATCTATCAAAAAAAACCCAATATAGGTCATAAGAAAATATCACTGTTTTTGAGATATTGAGGATTTTGT
>LQNK01002891.1:32814-45890 GCA_001586405.1 Phoebis sennae | reverse complement strand
ACTATCAATTCATTGTTATACACTAATTTTAGCTTTTTATGTAATGAAGAAGAAAATGTCATACAATTAGATTTATTTAAGTTAAGTTTTAAGTTATTATTGTCCAACCAATGTATCATTATGTCAATAATATTAATAATGTCATTTTGGTAATTAGTCAAGTTAAAGTTATTCATGTCACAATTAAAAATTATCGAAATGTCATCAGCATATAATACTATTTTATTATTCGTCATGTCTATAATGTCATTTATGTAAAATAAGAATAAAATGGGGCCAAGTACACTCCCTTGTGGTACACCAAATTTATTAAGCGTGTAGTCTGATGCATAGGTTGATATTTCGTTGTTCTTCGTATTTTGTGATATAGTAACACATTGCTTTCTGTTACATAAGTATGAGCGAACCCAATCTAGTACTGTACCACGTATTCCATAATATTCTAACTTATTTAAAAGCAGTTCATGCGATACTCGATCGAAAGCTTTCGACATATCAAAATATAGAGCAGTGGTCATTTTCTTTGAGTCAATATTTTTAAGGATAGAATTTGTCAAGGAGAAAATTGCATTAGTAGTCGACTTGTTTTTTTGGAAAGCAAATTGTTCATTTTTGATTATATTAAATTTAGTACTAAACTCAGTGAGACGCAAGCACATACACTTTTCAAAATTGTAAATTGTAGTGTAATGGGTCTGTAATTTTCAATGTTATATTTATCTCCGCTCTTAAACATGGGTTTCACAACTGATATTTTTAGGGCTTCAGGAAAAGCACCGTTTGAAAATGACATATTAATTAAATAGGTCAGCACTGGCACTATTTCATGTTGACATTTCTTAACAACTTTTGTGCATACTTCATCGTATCCCTCTGACAGTGTGTTATTTAATGACATTAGTTGTGTCCTAACTTCTGATTCATTCATGGGTCTTAAAAACAGAGTGTGGGTTTTTACTGAAATTAATAATTGATCGACGGGTATTACTTTGACTTACATTATTGAAGCCTATGTTATTAAAATAATTATTAAACTGTGTTGCAATTTTAATAGGATTCGAGATTTTTTCTGAGCCAAGTACAATATAATCTATACTAGATGATTTTTTGTGGCAATTTAATTCGTTCTTAATCAACCTCCAAGACGATCTGCATTTATTTCTACTATTTGTTATGTATTTAATATTATAATTTTTTTGTGCTTTATGAATACAATTTCGTAAAATTTTACTATATAAGAGATAGTGAGATTTATTTTTCAAAGTTTTTATATTATAATAACGATATCTTAAATTTCTCTTAGTTATACAACTTACTCTTAATCCTTTACTAATCCACCTATTTAAGGAATTGTGTCTGCTATAGATTTTTATAACTGGAAAACATAATTTATACAGTAGGCAAAATATGTCATGAAAATTGTTAAAAGCTACATTCAAATCAGTTTCATTAAAGGTGTTGGAAAAGCTAAGACTCTGGAGATGTTTTTTAAATTTGTTCATATAATCTTTGTTGTAATCCCTTCGATATATACATATGTTTTGAGATTTCTGACTTTTATTAAACACCATGAAGCTAAGAAGTTGAGCTGTGTCACGGTCAGATAGATGTAAGGGTAGGAGTTCTGCTCTGGCCTTGTTAATGTTACTTAATATCTGGTCAATACAAGACTGACCCCGAGTGGGTTCGTTTACATGGAAATTAAGGTTGTAATTTTTCACAAGATCTCTAAAATTGTCAGTATATTTATTATATTTTAAAATGTCAATATTGAAATCTCCTGTTATTATAATCTTTTTATTATGATATTTATCGCATATTTTATTGAGAAATAGATTAAGTTGACTTAAGAAGAAATTTGTATCAGAGTCTGGAGTGCGATAAATGCAGAATATGATAATATTGTAACATAGTATTTCTAAGCCGCAGCATTCAAACTTTTTTTCTATAGCGTAGTTGGTAGTTAGAGTTATATCGTTACATGTTAGGTTATTTCTAAGAAGTATACAAACCCCGCCCCTTGGTTTATTTCTGCTAAAACTCGATGCTATATAATAGTTTTTTTATTTTTGGTAATTTTCATGTCCTTTTATTAAGAATGTTTCTGTTAAACATATTGCGTTTGGCGTTATGTGCATTTTATATGATAATTCTTCTAATGTGATTTCAAAAATATCTTTTTTAGACAATACACTTGCAATATTTTGATGTAATATGGAGAATTTTTCTTTTGTCTTTTTTATTATTTTAGGGGCGAAAACAGGTTTTGGTGTGTGTGGGTGAAATCGGAGAATGTATGTTTGTGTATTCATTTTCATTCTGACGAGTATTAGTAGGGTTCTTAGTAGTTATATTCGCGTCCGAGGAATCTTTTGTATCTTTTATTGAATTTAAGTTGTTTGTGTTATCTTTGCTATGCCTTTGTACAATTTTTTTTAATTCCGAACAATTTAGAAACGTACGCTCATAAACAATACAGTTGATACAAAAACTAATTTTTTTACATATTTTTTTAAGATTATTTTCGCCAGCATTTAATTTGATAAACGTGCAATTTTTAAATCGCAAGCATAGATTATTAATTTTTCTATTTAATATGTTTATATTAAAGTTCTTATTTTGTTGTACATTTAATACTATAACATTACATGAACTTAATCTACTCAAGGTCGTATTTAATTCCGTGAGAGTTTGCACAGGACTGTGATCATTTTCTCCGATACAAATTATAACAAAGTCCGTAGACTTAACCTGAAGCCTGTAGCAGTCTTTCAACACTTCATCACTAGGAGCGTAGGGTCTAATTTACGCTGATACCGAAAAGTTCGGAGAGGGTTGTACGGCGTGAGTTAGTATAGTGGCCGCACCACTACATCGCTGCGTTCCAAAAATATAGATCTGATTCTTCTCTATGCTGGTATTACTTTTATTAATGTTTGAAGACTTAGAGGTGGGTTTATTTAGATCCGTTTTACTCGGTGTATTTCGGAGACTGATAGAATTTGGGGGGCAAACAGTATTTCGTGTAGATGAGAGATTATTCATTTCATTTCGAATATTATTATTATTACTTGTGCACGGAGTCATAGAAGTAGTGTGTAGTTTTTGATTATTTTCCAGTTGAGTTTTTAATTCCTTAATTTGAAGAAGTGCATTATCGAGTTTAGTCTTCATTTCAATGAACATTTGCTTCAGTTCATAAAACTCACAACTGGGCACCGTTGAGTTGTCCATTACACTATTTATCGTTTGGGAATCCATAGAGACAAAAGAGGTGTCCAAATCCGATAAAACTTCATTATTAATTATGGGATTTTTTCTTCTAATGGTTATATTCTGAGATGGACTACTGGATGGTGATAAGGTGGTTTCACGTCGAATATTAGTTATTAATTCGCAGTTGGATTGTATACAATGTTTACACCGCCAACTTGTTAGTTTCTTTGATAAAAAAACAATGAAACTTAACTTTAACGCAAATCGACCGACCACTACTCAAGTATCTGAATAAGTTTATGGGGTCCTGTGGATTCACGCAAACTGTGAGAAATCTAAAGTACTTTAAGAATATGGGTTTAATTCAATGTTCCAAAAAATTACCCAAAAAGCATTAATATTAATATATAAGCAAAAAAGACTAGAAAAATCATATAGTTTTCCTGTAAAGATTATACTATCTGATTGTATAGTGAAGATATTTATCTGTACTTGTACTATTTCACTGTAAATTTTCCTTATCGACTATTACAAAGACAAGTGCTAGTAATCTTTGAAGTACTTTAAGCACAGATTAAAAATTTGCAAAAATAGATATCAATGATAAAAAACACTTTCTTTACTGAGGTCAGAAAATTTGATTACCATTATAAAATTAACTTTTAAGAAACAATTTGCCAAACACTTTTTTTAATTTAGATAAAATTAATAACAAACAATTTGAGATTGAATATGATTTACTTTTCCTTTTGGTATCAATATTCTTTAATAAAATTGCAGTAATTCTTAAAATTGATATTAATTCTAAGCCCAAAGTGAAAATAATTAACAGAATTATAATTAAGAACCCTGAGCGAAAGTTCGTCATTAACATTGTATACCACAATTGTAAAGAGTTATTGTTCTCGGTTTCCCTGTATTTCATTTTAATTATGTATTATTTTTGTAGTCTGTATCTGTATAGGAAAACATAGTATATCTGTACTGTAAGTCAGGCTACCACCTTTCTCAAGATTGTTTTAGGATGTAGCCTCACCATACAATTACGCAAACTTTGTGTACAATCCCTTCCCTTACTTATATTACAAATATGAAGAAAAATATGTAAGTATTCGAATTTTTCTTGCCGCAAAAAACCACACTTGAACTTCAACGAACATTTAAAAAAAAGAATTGTCCAAATTGGTCCAGTCGTTGTTGAGTTATGCGCTTACCAACACGAGATTCATTTTTATATATAAGATACAGGCGACAACCCTCACTGTAAGTGTCAAAGAATCTGATATCTTTTTACTATAGACATGAGATTCCGATTAATAAAAGATAGAGATGAGTATTGTTATCTCTTGTTACTAGGAATTGATATATTATCCATTATTATCTATCAAAAAAATCAAAATTCAGTGTAATGGTATCATCCTTACATGTTTCATCATGCTTTGATGGATTAGAACTATCTCTTTACATAGAAGCTAGCTAAGATAAATGTTTATAGAAAATTATAAGTATACATTACTGTCTCCTACTTTTTAAAATATAATTTGTTGTTTAAAAGGGGTTGTTTGCCGGCCACAACATTTGTATAGTTTTTTTTTTAAAGAAAAAGTCATTTAGGAAACTATATTTAGAACAGAACCGTAGCTAGATCAGGCACAGGACTAACATCTTAAGTGCTCCCAAGGCAGAATAAATAGGCTTAATAATTAATATCATCACCATGTTATTTAGATTTTTTGTCAAACTCAATTACATTGCTCTTTGGCCCCACTTGGGATTCAACCCTGAGACCCCTCTTTGTGTATTTAAAGATGGAGCCACTAGACCAACAAGGCATTCAACACAAAGAAAACATAATTGCTGACCATTGAATTGGGGTCATATCATAATGCATGCAATTACTCTTTTAAAAAATTGCTGTATAATTATATGGATGAGATGTTATAAATTTAAACCTTATAATGTGAATTTATTTTTTTTAAGCACATTATCATTTAAACATGATCTCTTCACAGATTACATTATATCTGTTTGTAGTCTTGTACTATCTATTGAAATATGTGTTACTGAGGTTTACAAACATATAAATTAAAACATATCTTATAACATAAAACAGATTTCATCAAAATCATCATATAAAAATGGACTTCACAGTATACTTGTCTTATTAATATGTTTACCCATTAATTATAGATTAGACAAACACTTAATGAATGATACAAGGAATAACAACTTCTGTTATCATTTACACACAGTTAGTTACAAAAGCCATATTAAAAATACTTCATTTAGTACCTTAAATACTGGTTATTTAAAGGCCAACATGAGGATTCCCTCTGTACCCAAAAATAACAATAACAAATATCTTTGATAAACATTGTCTGACACGATTTTACAACTCAAGCTCCTTGCTTATCAGTTAGATCAATGTATTATTATTTCTGGCACTTTATCAGTGGAGTAACATTGAGAAAATTATATGTACTCACGGCGAAAATCGTGTTCTGCAAACCAAATGGTATGGGCGTTAATCTCGCGAAAAACACGATCTTGAACGCTTGAGGACCTGAGATCACTTTGAGGAGAGCTCTCGCTGTATCGGACTTCAACAGTCGATCGAGAGGCAGATACGCTCTCAACATCTTGAGAGTGAAATGGGCCACTGCCACACCAAAGTTCGCACTCACTACAACAGTACCTAAACCTTTCACAATTCCAAACAAATAACCACTCGTTATTATTAATACTAAATATCCAATTGTCACTGGAAAACTAACTATCAAAAACAATCCCATGAACAGGAGGAATATTATTCTCGGATCCTGCGCGTCCACCCAATATAATATCGTCTTTAGATACTCTTTAAAGAAATATAATATTAAAACTAAACATGTCAATAATATTATTGAAATAACAATATTAACTAAGTAACTGTATGTCGTTCTATTATTTATTTTCGCCCATAAACTTTTCTTTCGCGTTACCGCTGTCGGGTCGGCTTGCCCGTCTTCGATATTCACGATTTCCATTTTGAGCACGGTTTTCTATGATAAAACTTTGTTATTTATTTCATGAAGCACGAAGGGACAGCGAATAAAATAGAATATCATTTGCCATGGCCTAGTTTCGCGACTGTTTATTTCAGCACGGGATAAAAATTTGAGATCGACCGTGAGTGTAACGTCCTCTGCCAACTCCGAGAATAATATTGAATAAAATGGGTTGACATTTGTCAATTTATAAAGTTACGCTGTCAAACGTCAGATATTTTTTTGAAGTTTAGATTATTGTCGAAAAATATTTGTTTGGATTAAAATTTTGTTTGTAAATTATAAATTAATAAATAATGGAAGTGAACAATGATATATGGAAGCGTATAATTCTTTGTTTCAAATAATTTTTTGTTGGCAAAATAGAATACAATCCTTTGGTTGTATCATAATAATTGCATGTTATGAAAATTCGTGTTACCGTCTGAAAAATGGGAACGTAATTGACATTTGCCAATTGTCATGTGTCAAAATATTTCTTATTTTCTCGTTTCGTGTTTCGACCACGGTGTGAAATCGAAAATTAGAGAGCATATTTATATTCAACCTATGCTCATGCGATTACATATTAATCAGAAACGGCGTGGCCGGTAGTTTAATTATATTTATAAACAATCGCTTATCTTAATTTTCAATAAATTGTGTACTATAAAACCTAACCATGCCGCCGAAGAAAGCTCCTGCGTCCAGCAAGAAGACGGAGCAGAAGAAGAAGGAGAAAGTAATTGAGGTAACCATTGTTCTTTATCTTCCATAATTATCTTTAACCAGCGGTTTCACTCCAGTATAAATATACTTAAAAGCTTTAAAAGGAGCTTTCTGAAATAAAAAGTATCCTATGTCCTTTCTCGGGTTTCAAACTATATTTGTACAAAATTTTATCCAAATTGGTTCATTCATTGGGTTAGGCATCAAGAAGAGACAGACAATAACTATTGCATGTATAATATTATAGTAACAGTGACAATAAGCAGTTATGTTATAGCCCAAAATAAATATGGGGTAGCTTATGGTGTTGTGGTAAAAAGAAGCCAGCTTCCTTTATATGTAACTAAATTAAAATAAATAAAAAACAACACAAAGAAGATTATTAAATCCCAATCCCATAGCAACCTGTTTCTGTTTCCTATATTCTGTCTTTATTATTATACTAAAACAAGTAACTTAACACAAGGTAAATCATAAATTCATTGTTATCCTCATAATATTTTTTAGGACAAGACATTTGGTCTCAAGAACAAAAAGGGTGCCAAGCAGCAAAAATTCATTCAACAAGTAGAGAAACAAGTCAAAAGTGGTGGCATTCACCCTGCCCGTCCTATGGAAGATAAAAAGAAAGAGAAAGAACAAAAAATGAAAGAGCAGAAAGAATTGGCGGCATTGTTTAAACCTGTGCAAACTCAAAAGGTTGAGAAAGGTTTGTTGTTTGGATCATATTTATTTTTTTTCTCTGGCTCAGTATAAGCAGGTTTTGAAGTGAAATGAAATGAAATGAATACATGTTATAGTAATTTAACAAAAAACAGATTAAAAGCATCGCCTCTTCCAGTCAACCATTTGAGTTAGAATTTGGTAATAAGCAGAATATTTTCAAAAAAGTAAAAAATATTCTCATTGTAAGCAGTACAAATTTAATATTCTTTGTAAATTCAACACCAGATTTGGTTACTACCAAAGGGTTTTTTTTGTAATTTTAATAGGTTTGGATTTGACGTTTCAAAAACTACCTGTAAATATTTAGACAACATTTTTTCTGTACATGATAGTATCGTCAGTTCTTGGAAAAAAATATTATTTTCAGTATAATTTTTAATGATTAATTTTATTAAATGTATTTGTATTTCAGGTACTGATCCAAAATCAGTGGTGTGTGCATTCTTCAAGCAAGGACAGTGTACCAAGGGAGACAGGTGTAAATTCTCTCACGACTTGACTATTGAACGAAAGGTAATACATATTAACATAGCAATAGTTATTTTAAAAGGTTTCCATTAAAGTTGAAAGTTGATAGAACATATACTTTATACTTTGTATTGATACTTCTTGATGGAATTGCATATTACTTTTATATAAATCTATACTAATATTATAAATCTGAAGAGTTTGTTTGTTTGTTTGAACGCACTAATCTCAGAAGCTACTGGTCCGATTTGAAAAATTCTTTTAGTGTTAGATAGCCCATCTATCGAGGAAGGCTATAGGCTATATATCATTCCGATATTCCCACGGGAGCGAAGCCCTGGGGCACAGCTAGTATAACATATAGAAAAATAACCGGTTTCGTTCATCATCTTCAGGTAGTTAAATGATGATGTACAAAACCGGTTGTGTTTAAATAAATAAAACATTATTGTAAAAAGTGTTAATATAGTGGAATTGAAAGTATAAAAATGTGTTTGTCTTTATATAAAAGTGAGAGAACATAGTTCATAATGTAATATTAATTTTTCAGGCTGAAAAACGTTCCCTTTATGTTGATATGCGTGACGATGATGATAATATGGACAACTGGGATGAGGACAAACTCAAGGAAGTGGTTGAAAAGAAACACGGAGAGGGCAACAAGCAACGGCCAACTACTGATATTGTGAGTATTTTATAACTATAACATGATTATATTTTTTTTTGTTATTGCAATCTATCTCCAAAATTGACATTAAGTAATATTTATGAGAGAAAAATGGCTTGAGAGGTCCAGGTTCACTAACCAATGGCCTCATAAATTCATAACTTCATGAGGAACTCTTCTTTTCAGATGTCTTATGTAGATTATCATATAAAATTTTTATATATCTGGTAAAATACTTAATAAGATGGTTATAATATTTTCATCACAAATTAACTGGATACTTACATATCTTGGAATCTATTCTACTATCAAACTATTGATAAATCCCTGATTGAAATAAAAGACTTCATGCTTTCAAATTATTTATTTTTATTTACAATATTATTTACGAAATACCGCTATAATTGTAATCAGGCAACATTAACAAATAAAATTTACCAAAAATTACAATTTATTTTTTTTATTTTACAGATTTGCAAACATTTCTTAGAAGCTGTAGAGAAATCTAAATACGGTTGGTTCTGGGAATGTCCAGCTGGTACTAAATGTATATACAGACATGCTCTGCCACCTGGCTTCGTGCTGAAACGGGACAAGAAGAAAATGGAAGAGAAAAAGAATGAGATTTCTCTTGTTGACTTAATAGAGAGAGAGCGAGCAGCTCTTGGGCCTAATCAGACTAAGATCACATTGGAAACTTTCTTGGCTTGGAAGAAGAAGAAGATCAAAGAGAAACAGGTATGTTTATTGTAGGAATGTTAAGGAGTTCTGTATCCATAACCAAACCTATTGGATATGCAATATAAAATGTTATTCATAACTTAATACAATATAAAAGTTTTGCATAATTTCGTATAGGGGTGTAGTTTAAATGAGACTCGTAATGAGAAGTTGATTTAGGTCAGCAGAGCCACAAGCTGCCTGTGTCCTTTATATGATGTATTTTTTTCTGTTGCTTATTCAATTTGATTATATTTTTAGGAGTCTTAATTGATTTTATTTTTAAGACTAATCTAATTAAAACATTATACAAGCAATACATTGCCATGTTGTTTGAACTAAAAAATTTAGTAATACATTGCAATATAAATAAATATAAATAAATAAATAAATCATTCAGTGTAATCTCGCTTCATAACTAACAAGAAGTAAATTAGAAATCTTACAATTTGTAGGAATTGCTCAACAAAGCGGAAGAGCAACGTCGCAGCGATTTCAAAGCGGGTCGTGCTGTGGGACTCTCCGGGAGAGAGATGTTCTCGTTCGACCCGGCGCTGGCCGCTGACGCTGATGATGGAGACGAGGCCTTCGACCTTGGGAAGTACCATGAAGATGAGGAGGAGACGGAGGAGTACAGGAATATTGAGCTGGAACTCATTGGCATGGAGGCGGCTGAGGTAAGCTATACTATTGTTACTTGTACTTACTTACTCCTCTGGCGCAGGGACCCGAAGCGGATCTTGGCCTCCGACGCGTGCTCTTGTGCACGCTATTCATTGTTACTTGTAGAATTTATTTATTTATTTTTAATTAATGAATGTACTGATGGACTCAATGCAGATTTATTATTACAAATGGTCGCCCAGCCAGCTTTTTAATTGACCACCATTTCATTTTTCGACCACTTTTTCAATATACAAGTGACTGTTTTGGGTTGTCATTTATTGATATTTTATGTTTTTCTTCAATATTTTAAAGCAATAAGACCTTAGAACTTTGCAATTGCAAACATTCAAGAAAAGCACTTGTTGACTTGTTATTATCATAGCAAGACTTGTTCAAATCTATTGCCCTATCTATATCTATGCCACTGATGAAATAATATTTTCTTATCAAAAGCGAAATTTTATTAAAAAATAAAGGTGTGTAGGTGAATCTCATAGAAAAGAGATTGTATAAAAAATATTGACAGTTATAGTTTTTTAATTGTTGAAATTTATATGTATCATGTACAATAAATATATTTTTCATTAATTCATTCATTCATCAGCATACCAATTTTAACCAGAATTAAGTACTCTCCTCGTTCCATCTTTGTAAATGACTTAAAATAATGTTTCAGGTGGACGACACCGGTACTAAAGCAACCTCAGACAGGTTGGAGCAGCTCGGTAAAGACCTGGAGAATGGTGAAGAGAAACCAGCAGAAGATGAAGAAGCCCCAGACGGTGCTGTACCGATCAATGAGAACCTCTTCCTGGCTGAAGACCTGGATGAGGAGTTGGAGAACCTAGACCTGGATGATTGATGTGCATAGATATTATATTAAATGTAATAAATTGGTTTTATAATTATATTGGTTTGTTTTTATTTGATACTTTCTTTATATTGGATGCAAGAATAGACTATAATTTAATTTTCTTTATTATTCTACTTACAAGATTGTGAATTAAATAAAATTATTTGGCATTATCAAATATAGATTCTCTACAAATATACAAATATTTTATTCAGGTAGCTACGTAAAAATACCAGGTTGAAGAATAAAAAAATTTTTTTTTGCATATAATCATTTATTAATATTTAACAACAACTTCAATACATCCTTATCAAAAACAATAATATTAAAAATCTGTTATATTAGAAGCTCAGTTTGTACTCTTAACAACAGTAAGTTGATTCTAAAAAATATTCATTTGTAATATTCAATAACAATTTTCTAAAAATATAGGGAACAATAGTCTTTTATTTCATCATTGTAAGCCATTCCGCAGGATTTTCAATGGTTATTTTGTCAATTTGGGCTTGAGAAAAACCCTTTGCTTTCATTCGTGGTAAAACGTTATTATTAATATGGCAGTAGCCATGGCCTCCAAAATCAATCTGTAATTTAAAAAAAAACAATATTTTGATCACGAAACATACCTAAAGATAGATTATATTTTAACTTTGCTTAGCTTCAATAATAAAGAAGAAAACGATAAAAATGAAAATGATCAAAGACCACTAAAAAACGTAAAAACTATTTGTATTAAATTAGGAAAGATTCACTTTAAATTAAAAATCTAAAAAAAATAGCTATATATTTCGGTTATAAATAATGTCTTACAAAATTATTTCATTGTACTAATAAAACTACTTCGGCTAATATAGATCGGCTTTAGAAGCCGATCTATTTTGTTGCACTCAGGTTGAATTCACGGTTAAAGCATTATTTTATATATGTTATGCATAGATTAGTCTTTCTTTTTTATTAGAATTAAAATCATTTATCGAATTAGGACATGTAATGATAAATGATATATGTGATAAATAAATGTCTAAATAAATAAATACTTTACAACTAAATAATATATAATAATGCGCATTTAAAATCCTTTAAAAAGTATTTAATAATCTACTACTATCAAACTAACATATCATCTAGCTATACAAAAAATGGTACAAAATAGCAATTATTAAATAAAAATCTTACCAATCTGTGTTTAGTATGCACATCATGAGACATCAGCACTCTACTTTCCTTCCCATCATCAACCAGGCCCTTTATCATGTTCAATCTTTGTGCATCAGACGGCATATCGGTTGAGATATTCAGCTGGTAGTAAGACACTTCGACTCCAAAAAGATCGAATTGACAATAAGTGCCCAACTCGGAAAACTCTGACAGTTTTTCGAAGTCTAGTAGAGTGCCTGTAACAGATAAATTATTTTTGTTATGACTAACTTCAAAGTGATAAAACTATTTGTACGAAGATACGAAGGACATCAAATCTGATTAAAATCGTATAGTAGATACTGATAGCGGATAAAGAAAAGGAAAAAAATGTTCTCAATCTAGAACCAAGCGTGTAAGGAATAGATTGAATTTAAATTTGCCAACTAAATTATTCGCATAAAATAAAATTTTGGCCAAAAGTAGTTCTCTGTGCTGTTCAGTCAAATTTTGTTGAAACAACAGAAATCTTGGGTTTGGGTTTAATCAAGTTATAACTATAACATTGTATTGCATGTTGAGCTTACAATTTCAACAAAACATTGATAAATTGCATTTTACAATTAGTGTGAGTGAAAAATCGTGTTCTTATCAAATAGTAGCTGATCCGCGCAGTTTTGCTTCCATAGCAAAATGTGTATAGCTTAGGCTTATGGATTCGTGGATAATGTAGCTTTCGAAAGTTGAAAGAATTTTTTAAATTGGTCCTGTGGTTTTTAAGGCTATTCATTACAAGCAAACAAACAAAGTATCTCTCTTTATAATATTACACTTACGATCCAAATGAGACATAACTGCCTTGTCCACT
>LQNK01002891.1:0-30610 GCA_001586405.1 Phoebis sennae | reverse complement strand
AGAACCTCTTCCTGGCTGAAGACCTGGATGAGGAGTTGGAGAACCTAGACCTGGATGATTGATGTGCATAGATATTATATTAAATGTAATAAATTGGTTTTATAATTATATTGGTTTGTTCTTATTTGATGCCTTCTTTTTATTGGATGCAAAAAATTTAAACTATAATTTAATTTTCTTTATTATTCTACTTACAAGATTGTGAATGGAATAATTTGTTAATATCTGCTAATGATTGATAATCAATCTCTTACAAAATGCGTATATCTTACGTTAAAATACCAGGTTGAAGAATTAAAAAAATATATTTTGCATAATATAATCGTTTATTAATATATAACAACAAGTTCAAAATATCCTTATTAAAAACAATAATATTAAAAATCTGTTATATTAGAAGCTCAGTTTGTACTCTTAACAATAGTAAGTTGATTCAAAAAATATCCATTTGAAATATTATTCAATAACAATTATCTAAAAATATAGACAACAATAGTCTTTTATTTCATCATCGTAAGCCATTCTGCAGGGTTTTCAATGGTTATTTTGTCAATTTGGGCTTGAGAAAAACCCTTTGCTTTCATTCGTGGTAAAACGTTATTATTAATATGGCAGTAGCCATGGCCTCCAAAATCAATCTGTAATTAAAAAAAAAACAATATTTTATATTTTCATTACGAAACATACATAAAGATAGATTATATTTTAATTTTGCTTAGCTCAATTATAAAGATGAAAATAATGAAAATGATAATGATAATAATCAAACATTATCATTTTTAACACTAAAAAAACTTAAAAAGCATTTTTATTCAATTAGCCTTTCCAAATTCTCGCTTTAAATTAAAAAACCAAAAAAAAATGCTAAACATTTCGAATATATTTCGGTTGAAAATAATGTCTTAAAAATTATTTTATTGTACCAATAAAACTAATCTACAACTAAATAATGTATAATAAAGCGCGTTTAAAATCCTTTAAAAAATATTTAATTTAATAATCTACTATTACCAAACTAACATACAAACAACAATTACTAAATAAAAATCTTACCAATCTGTGCTTAGTATGCACATCATGAGACATCAGTACTCTACTTTCCTTCCCATCATCAACCAGGCCCTTTATCATGTTCAACCTTTGTGCATCAGAAGGCATATCGGTTGAGATATTCAGCTGGTAGTAAGACACTTCGACTCCAAAGAGATCAAATTGACAATAAGTGCCCAACTCAGAAAATTCGGACAGTTTTTCGAAGTCTAGAAGAGTGCCTGTAACAGATAAATTATTTTTGTTATGACTAACTTCAAAGTGATAAAACTATTTGTACGAAGATACAAAGCACATCAAATCTGATTAAAATCGTGTAATAGAGATAAAGAAAAGGATAAAACTTCTCAATATAGAACTGTGTGTGTAAGAGATACATTAGATAGAACAGAAATCTTGGGTCTGGGTGTTAATCAAGTTACTATAACTTTCTATTGCATGTTGAGCTTAAAATTTCAACAAAACATTTAATAAATTTCATAGATTTTTTTCTCTTATTAATTTTGTGCAATAATTACTGTTAATGAAAAGTCGTGTTTTTATCAAATATTAGCTGATCCGCGCGGTTTCGCTGCCGTAGCATAATGTTATATGTTTACATAGCCTATGTTACTTATGGATAATGTAGCTTTCGAATGTTGAAAGAATTTTTTAAATTGGTCCCATTGTTTTTCTATTCATTACAAACAAACTAAACAAAGTTTCCCTCTTTATAATTGTAGACTTACGATCCAAATGAGACATAACAGCCTTGTTCACTTTTCCACCAGCCTCAGAGTACAGTCGTATAATTTCAAACGGTGCCTCCGGTTCCCTGTGCGGGTGGAAACTGACCCCACAACCCACTTGTGATTGAACCTCTCCGGCTGCTTTGATTGCCTTACGTTCAAATTCTGAAAAAAGAGAATATTTTGTCTTTTTTATTTTCAAAAAGCTAGTTAAAATTACACAAAATTTCACCTTGAATCTTCCACAACCTTGATTTTAACCTGATAATAAGAATAAAAACAGCAATTCTTTATCTATTATTTGTATTAAACTTTGAATATTAATGGATTTTTTGTGAAGCATACAACCAAATACAACAAAGAAATGTAAGACAGCTATAGAATGTTATATTAATAAATTTAAGGAATTAATAAAATAATATATCCTTTCTAAAACTACCTTTAATTGGCCAAACACTAGCAATTTCTCCCATAAACCCAGCCTTAACACTTGGATAATCAATGCACCCTTCAGTCAACTCCTTCAGCATATGATTGTACATGTCTTCCACACTTGATCCCATAGTATTTGAGTCTTGTACGTCAGCTATATAGTACCCAGTGCCAGCAACTACATGAACCTTGGATTTATCTGATATTTGCTTGTAGAAATCAATGTCCCTTTTTATTCCAACTGTTGTGTTTTCAACAATGGTGCCTAAAATAATTAAATGGTTAATTATTGGTTTTAACTGTGTATAAAATGAAGCATTTTTGAAAATTATTTTGCTCCCAGAGGAACAAATTCAAAATTCATGAAACAAAAAAATGTCAAACAGAATATTATGATTTTCTGAACATAATATCACAATACAATTTGAATTTCATGAAATGAACTAAAAATGGATATGGTTCCAAATATCACGTAAATAATGATTCTGTTTCAGTTATACACTTACCCCCACCATACTTCTTATAAGCCAATACATCATTCAAGACAGCCTCCTTTGATTTCAAATCATTCAATATTAAATTATTCTCAGAGCTATATGGATATTGTCTATGGAAGCCCACATTTTGAAGACTGAAACCTGACTGGAATTTATCTGCTATTTCCTTTGGTGGCTCCCTAAAGAAGTGGGTGAATTCCATAGACAAATGCTCATGGGTGAGAGTCCTGCCAAGGTCTTTTGGGCTGACATCCCCTAAAACTGAAAACAAAGGGGTTTTTTAAAGAACAACTTAACATATTTGTTCAACAAAAAATTATGTGGCCTGAAAATTTGTGTAAATATTCTAATAAGAAAAAAAAATGTAATACAGTTCTTTACCATTTAGTTTGGAATCACAAAATCACAGCAGTCCAAATAATTAATATTTACTCACCAGTTTGAACTACAGCACTCATGTCGTTTAATTTTTAAGATCCACAGGGGTATAAGGCGAAAAACGAATAAAAGTACTTTTTACGCACAAAATAGTCATGAATTTATCTTATTACTGATAAAGTGACATTGATTTAGTTGATCTTATTTGAACCTTTGTCATCTTTTATCTGATAACGACAAGTTTATTCATCTTCTTCATAATAATAACATTTATTTACACTTTACACCTGACATCATTGATAAAGTGACTTCAACAATATTTCTCAGATGAGTAGGTGACAGTACACAGCTGTGAGTTGATGTATGTCATTTTCAGATGAAAAACTTGGAATCTAGTCTTTTTAGAAGCAAATTGTACTATTTTTTGTAATAATGTTTAATATTTAAATATTAATAGGAAAATTTTCATGCGTATTTTTTCGTTTATTTACATATATAGTAAAATGTAAAAAAAATAAAAAAAGGTTTCGAAAATAAAAACCAATGCCATGGTAACGTAACGCAGTTTTGAGAAATATATCGATATATTTTTCAAGATAATTTATTCAATTGTGTACCTATTACAAGAAATTGTAATCCACAATAGATTTTATAAATAATGCCTATTTTAGTAAAAGATTACACGTGGACACAAACTCTAAGCACGATTAATGTAAGGATACCTTTGGACCCGGTATATAAGGAAAAGGTAGATCTATTTACCACCGATGCATACATAAAGGCACACTTTAGACCATTTCTATTTGAGGTATTTTTAAGGTATGATATAAATAGTGATAAAAGTAAATGCATTTTGCAAGACAATCTTATTATTTTCGATTTGGAAAAGAAGGAAGAGTTAGACTGGGATGTTTTAGAAAAAACCCTTAGCAAAAATGAAAAGGCAAAATTACGTGAACAAATATTGTTGGAATGTCAAGAAATGGCTAAAAAAACATCTGAAGAAATGGCTATAAAGAAAAGCCAATTAGATAGATTCGCTGTTCAACAAGCGATGGAAATAGATAACAAGCAGCATAACTTAATGGATTCACGCAGAGATGAAGAACGAAATAAAGCTATGGATGATTTAGAAAAATGGAGAGTTACAAAGACTCTTGATAATGTTCAACAAAATGAATCTTTTGAGATTGAAAGACAAACGACGAGAGGGGTAAAAATTGTGGAACTGCCTGATGAAGATACCGTTCCAAAAGTTGAGATGAAACCCGTAAAACAACCTAGTAGACCAGTTCCTAAACTGCAAGTTAAAACTCCAGTAAAATCTGAATATATCGAAAAGAAAAAGGAAGAGGTTGCGAAGCGTGTATTGCCTAAGCCGCGCGAAATTAGGCAGCTAGAAATAAAACATACTCCTAGGACTTTTCCGACGCCGAGTAGGGAATCAACAGCACAGGAAGAGGAATCCTGGTTAAAAAATATTACGCAAGCTAGACGTGCGATTGGTAATTTGTACTTTATAGAAATTAAACGTTAAAAAAAATTAAGGCTGTAAAGAAACGAAAGTACTACACTGTATTATAATTAACTGATTTATTTTCTCTAGTTTACAACACTTTTTTTTAGGAATCAGTACAAATATCTGAAGCTTGCACTTCCTCTAGTATGCCTCCTCATGTAATTATTGCCGTATATGTATGTTTAATTCCAGGCTTCGTCTCCGAGGATTTGCGTCCCGAAGAACAAGATCCACAATGGTGCAAGGAAAAGGGTGACGAGTTCTTTCGTAGTGGCAACTATTTGGGTGCGATCAGCGCTTACACACATGGCATTACACTTTCAGATAAACTACCAACTTTGTATGCTAACAGGGCAGCTACACATTTCGCTTTAGGAAACTTCAATAAATGTGTAAGTTGAATATTTTTCATCTTTAGCTAAGTCACTTGCATGTAATTTCATTACGAGTTACAGAGGTAGTTATTCCATCAAAGGCTCATAATTATCACTTTAAAAGAAAAATGCAAAAGCATTTAGTTAAAATAAGCAATACCGAAATGGAGACTATTTGGTATTCATGGAGAAAGAGCGACTAGTTTGGGCCTAAATAATAATAAATCTAAAGGATATAACTATTTACAGGTTACAGACTGTTCTTCAGCTTTGGACTTGATGATACCACCATGTGAAGGAAACCGGCGTAGTCGGGCCAAGTGTATCGCACGCAGAGCTGCCGGTCTCGCCAGACTGGGCTACTTAAACAAAGCCATCGACGAAATGAAAGCCGCCTCCAAACTACTGCCCGATGACGAAAACATCAAAAAAGATATCTACGACATGGAACGCGCGTGGGAACAAAACCCCGACTCAGATTAAACTAAATAAATCTAACACTAAATCAAGAGTTTTATTTCTAAAAGTTTTGCGTTAACATAAATAAATTGTAACGTTTAATAGGAATTATAATACATTGACATCATATTGCTTCACTCTTCAGTTATTTTGACTGTCTTCTTGGATAACCCAAGGTTGTTTAGAAGAGCTTGGGGCGAAGGATCTCTTCCACGGAACCTTCTGAATACTTCGCTTGGGTGACAGCTACCGCCAACGGTAAGAAAACTGTCTTTGTATCTTTTACCGATAGCTAAAACATCCTGGTCCCCTTCTCTAGCTTCTTCGAAAGCGCTATAAATATCTGCGGCAATCATTTTGGACCACAAATGGCAGTAATACGCGGCTCCCCATTCTTCCGAAAATATACTTGTGAAGGACAGAACGTGTGAATCGTATTTATCGAAGGGCAATGCATTGTATTTAGGCCACAATTCTTTGACCAGGTCACGCCAGAAAGTCGTTTTTGAGTACAACTCTAAATCTAAACGAGACTTATACAGTTCCCTACACAAGTTATAACCGGACATATGGCTCCTGACGTTTTGTAAATTTTTGATAAGTTCATCTGGCAGGGGTTCTTCGGTGTTGTAATGTCCACTGATAGCTCTGATCGTATGGGGGTCATAGAGCCAATGCGTCATCACATGACCGCACACTTCGGCAGCATCCCATTCTACATTAGACAATCCCGCGACTTCAGAATAATTAGCTTTCGTCAACAAATGACGTAATGCATGTCCAAATCGTTGGAACAAAACGCCAACCTCTTTAAACGACAATAGAGATTGTTGCTTCTCACTTTGCGGCTGGAAGTTGAAGATTAATGCTGACAAAGGTTGCGTTGATGTGAGAGCACATTTGTTGCGGATCGAGACATGCCAACCTGCGTCATCGTACACGCGAATCTTTTCATCTTGACGCGCATATGGGTCCAAGTAAAACCCAGCAATTGGAGTGTTACTGGATTCATCATAAATGTCGTAAAATTTAACATCCTTATGCCACGTGTGCACATTTGACCTTTCAACAATCTGTATTTTAAATAATGTGCTGCATAAATTAAATAAGCTGGTGATAACTCTGGGAAGGGGGAAGTATTCGCGTATCTTGTTGTCATCAAAATTGTATAACGACCACTTTTGCTTTCTCTGCCAATAAGGTATATCCCAATGCTCCAATTTCTTATCGAAACCTCTTTCGACTGCGAAATTTTGTAATGATTCCAGTTCGACATCTTGAATCGGTCGCGCATTCTCGAGTAACATATCCAAACAGGTGTAAACATTTTCAATGGATCCTGCCATTTTAGTTTCCATACTCATATCAGCATATGTATCATACCCCAACATTTTAGCTTGGTCTGATCGATAACCGCGTATTTTCTGTACGTGCGTACTTGTCTCTAAATCTTTATTTCCATATCCACTGCATCTCTGCACATGAGCCTGCCATGCATTCCATCGCAATGTAGGATCGGGGCAATACTGCATGAATGGTTCATAAATATGTGGTTGTAATGATATCTTCCAAGGTCCCTTGGTAGCATTATTATTCACTGACATCAATTTAGCTAAACTTTCAGGAAATTCCTTAGCCACCTGTTCATCATTGATAAAACTACTAAAGATCTTAGTAGCCATGTTGACCTTATCACGGAACAACTGTCTCTCCTTTTGCAATAAGTTAAGGATATTGTCTAATTTTTCTCTCTTCAAGCCTTTCACATCAAGACCATTAAGTTTACCTTCAAGGATATATTTGTCTAACAATCTCTGTTCTTCATCAGTCAATTTTTTGAGGCGATTCTTCTCATTGATCGCAGCATTATAAATAGGAATGCTATTAAACTTTGTTGATCTAGCTTTATGAGCTCTTTGGTGTATTTGTATGTATGATTTTGTTGGCATGAGTGAGCTGTTACCTAAATATAAGGTTTTAGCTACACCCCATGTTACTTCGAGTTGGCTGTCGAGTTTCTCTAAGGGTTGGAAGATTTCAACAAAGGCATTTTTGCAATCATTGCAGGATTCCTCAATATGCTGAACTCCACTTTCATAGTCCAAGCTGAGTTTACTTATGGCAGCTATACATTTCTCAATAGTAATATCATTGAATTCTGGTAAACCATTTTCAGTCAGAAGGACATTTCGGTCTGAATCTTCTCCAATTTCTGGAATTCTGAAAACAAGGTTACATTAATATAAGTAATAGGATTTATAATAACAAGCTTAGTTACTTAATTTTTTTTAATCCCCTTTATACTATAATCTACATAAGATTATACTAACAATAATATTTTTAATAGTTTTTTTATCAATCACAATGACTATATCTTTAAACATATTTATTATATTATATTTATAGGTTTACTATGTTCATACTTTACCTATAATTTTTATTTTGCCTTTCTAAGGATTCATCAGTTATACATATTTTTAAAAATTGTTTGAGTTATGTAAGGATCAATGAGACCATTGAATAAGTGAGAAACTAAATTACAATTTGCACAGGTTGGACTCAATTTCGACAGTTATGTGCAATTAAAAAGATTTTATTAAAAAAATTATATTTATTGGTTATACTGTAAATGTAACTATAACAAATTGGAGTGTTACAAAAACTTGTGCAATAAGCTCCTCCCCAAAACAATAGAGGGTTATCAAAGGAAGTTGTATATTAATAGAATAAGGATTAAAATTACTGATATAAACAGAACAACTTACAATACTACGTATCCGGAATTGCGTTTGTTTTGCAAAAATGGTCGCTTCAAATATCGTGTAATAACATTAGTTCGCAGGAGAGATGCCATTATGTAAATATTTTTCTTATTCGTTGTACCATAAAATCTATTTTATTTCATATTTTATAAAAACTAGCCGACTGTAACTCGGACATATGATATTGACAAATGTCACTAAAAATATGACAGATACGTAATAGACTAGAGAACCGGGTGGTAGCGTTCTATGGTCGTAGAGCTGTTGGCGTTTTTTTCTTTATGGTTTGACCGTATTGATAAAAATTTATTATTAATCATTATAATTTATCATGTTATGAAATGGTTGAAGTTATTAGATATTGTCTTTAATACGGATCACATTTTATTGACACATACAAAATTATTTTTATTGATTTTATTCATTTGAATGTACCTGTAAATATTAGTATCAAAATACTTTTGTATTTGGTTTTAAAGATATTATAATATTTAACTTTCGAATCTATAAAATTTGTAAATTCATGTATGAGTGCTCTCTTTTTGTGTGTCTCTATATTGTAATAACATATAATTTTGAATTGAAAACTAATATTCAAAAAGATTTAATAAAAGATATTAGATTATAACAATTTATTTTCGATCAATTTATATTATTACTTAACTAAAATAAATTCAACAGCATCTAAATCTTTTTCGTTATTTACATTTTCTGATAAAGGCATATTGACCATTTGGCAAGAGCATAGAGCATTACAATTTTTACAAGGATTTTCGTTCCTTTCTTCATTCTTAGGTTCTTTAACTGGAGGGTTGCAGCAGAAATCTGTATCAAGACCCATTTTCTCTCCATCTTCTAATGTTTGCGGAAGATGTTGATTTAAAGTTTCTGGAAGGAGTAAACTTGCTATCCCTCCTGCTACTAGTAATGCACCCATGATGATCAGTGGTAGAACCATAATATCAGAACCCTTAAACAAGAAACTTGTTAATTACATCATCAACTTTTTAATTAAATTACTTTTTAATTATCAAATGTATCAAACATACCAAATAATTTACTAAGGGTATAAATATTGGTCCCAACATGCCCAAAACGGAACTCAAACTCATTCCCAGGCCTCTCACTACTGTTGGATATAATTCAGAGGCCATTAGAGGTAAGACTACAAATGATGACGAAATACCCATCTTTCCTACGCAGTACAACGCAAGTGTTACATTTGTTTCTGAAAAACAACAAGGAGTGAGTGTTTAAACTAAATGCATTAAAAAAAATAATAATAATGACATTTAAAATATAAGTGTTTTACCATGTTGAACTAAAAATGTAGTCAAACACGCTATACCACCAACGACCATGCTCATACAGAGCGTCCACCTTCGTCCCAAACGTTCCATAGACGGCCACAAGAATAAATAAGTTGGCAACTCCACGATTCCCGCCAAAAAGAAATTTAAAAATTCATCTCCACCTAATACTGGCGCGTAATATGACAAGCCAACATATACACTGGTATTCGTAAACCAAATAAATGTGATAATAATCGTCTTCTTTCTCAAATTCGGTGTTCGGAATAAATCTAGAATTCCGTATTTTCTCGATTTCTCCTTCTCGAGATCCTGTTTGAGTTTGTCGGATTCATATTTGCGTCGAAGATGGACCATGTAATTCTTTGGTAAAGATTTTCCATTTATCCTGAAATATTGAATTGACAGGTGATATATTTTTATTTTATCTTTTCAAGAGAATACACTACCATTTCATGGTCATTTTTTAGTAAAGATATATTTACCTGGCCATCTTTTTCAAAATAATTTCAGCTTTTTCGAATTGTCCCCGAGCGAGCAACCATCTTGGACTTTCTGGCATGGGCCAAATGTATAAAAAGAAGCATACAAAAGGCAAGGTGGTAGCCAGAGCCAAGTGACGCCAATTTCTAACAAGATACACCACACCGGCCAGAAGAATCAGTCCCATGGAATACGCAATGTTTGAAAGAATAGTACAGAGCGTTCGACATTTCGGCCCGACTAGTTCAATTGCTGCAAAAATAACATAATAGTGTATACTACAACATGTTTAATTTTTTTCCTCTAAACAATTTACTTCTACGTATTTATTTTACAAACCCAAAACATATGGAGTAGCCATAATAGCCGGTACTGTAAATCCAACGCCAAATCTATACACAATCCATACATAATAATTCTGCGCAAATGCCGTAGCCACGCCAAATATACACTCGATCAGAAGGTAGATGAAGAAGGATGGCTTCCGACCGAATGTGTCTTGAAGATATCCGAATATGTAGTTGCCGATAATTCCACCGACTGCAAGCAGAACTAGACCAAGCGTCGGATAGAAGTTTTTATTGCAAACTAAATTCCACTGAAAAGATAATTTGTATTCAGTATATTAAAACTGGCTAGAAAATTTCTTTACGAGATCGTTAGGTCTTATAATTTGTAGCAATATTATTTTAACGATATCTGTGATGAACTGATTGAAAAATTTATCCAATATCTTAGGAATTTACATAATACATCGGTAACATTTAGACTTAAACTATATAGTTTGTTAATCAAATTAGTATGAGTACTATAAAACAAAAGAGAATCATGACTATATTTTCGTGTATCGAACTTTCCAAGGAAACTGTCACTCACTTCTGTTACTATAGTGTTTTGGTAAACAACGTCTTCATAGATCCATCCATCCCGACAAGGTACCGTTTCTGTAAATTCTCCATCGATTGCGGCTTCTTCTAACGTCGGATATTGTCTTAAAATATCGGTGTAATTCAAATCGTACATTTTACATTGTGAATGTTCCAGAATCCCATTTCTGAGTTCTAATGGAATACTGAAAAGGAATTTTAAATTTAAACAATATATATCTATATATGTAGATTCATTTGAGTCATGTAGTAGTAAATTCTTGCTACGTTAAACTAGCTTGTCAATCTCATTAAAACAGTAATTATTCAATGAACATCAAAATCTCCGGAAGTTTGTATTCTAAAAATAACTCTAAGTAGTTACAATCGTGTGTATACAAGTCACAGATTAGTCATTATAGTACCTATTTTAGCTTCGTTTTTTCTGGTTCATCTCTGCTATACGCATCCATCATATTAAGGTTCTTATAAAGTATTTATTTAGGTATATAGCCTAAAAAATATAGCCTATGTTACTTGTGGTCAATGTAGCTTTCGAATGGTGAAAGAATTTTTAAAATCGGTCCAGTAATTTTTTGAGCCTATTCATTACAAAAAAAAAATAAAGTTATCCCTCTTTATTATATTAGTTTAGAATTATATAGATATAATTTTTGACTGCCATGTTGCAACGATAGATCTTAGGTTTTCCAAAGTATTCCTTTCCATTCAATAGTAATTATTACCTCAAATTCTTTACAAGTTCCGCATCGTATCCTTCCAGCTCTGGTATCTTGCACCAGTGCCGCACCTCTCCAGCCATAAAGAGTTGCGCATACGCATGAAAGCCGCACGGAATTACGGCTGGTAGTAGTACGAAATAGATGACTAGTTTCTGGTAACGACCGAATTCTCCCACGTCTTCCAGGATGGCGTCGAAGTCCATCTGATTGAATAGTCAATTTGTCGCTGTTACTACGTTCTTGAAATCGATTTTTATAACTAGCTGCGCCCCAGGGTTTCGCTCCCGTGGGAATATCGGGATGATATATGTATAGCCTTCCTCGATAAATGGGCTATCTAACGCTAAAAAAATTTTCTGAATCGGACAAGTAGTTCCTGAGATTAGTGCGTTCAATCAAACAAACTCTTCAGCTTTATAATATTAGTATAGATTGACGTCTATAATTTTAAAGGGCAGCTTTTTATTTTTTAGGGGGATTTTTAAAATTAATAATTTGTCTCTCATGATTGAATACATTTTTTTCTAACATCCTATCTCTTAACGCTAACTAATCAGTTTGTTACGGTCAAAACGTGAACTACCCCTACAAAAAATGCCTTTTCTTTCAGTTTTTTCTTTCTTTTTTCAACCAAAAAACTTTATAATTCGGCAAAACGTGAATTATCCCGATAAACAAAAATTTTTAAATGGTACATTTTATTCGCGTAGACGACCCGATTGGCGCAGTGGATGTGGTAACGGTCCATTGCGCCGGGGGTGTGGGTTCGATCCCCACGAGTAGAAAATTATTATGTGATAAACATTGTAATTTTCTACTGTCTGGGTGCTCATTTATATACTATAATGTATGTATTTACAAAAGTATGTTTAAGTATGTCTATCAGTTATCTAGTATCCATAGTACAAGTTTTGCTTAGTCTGGGATTAGAAGGCGTTGTGTTAAATGTCCAGAATATTTATTATTATTCGCATAGCATATACATACCTTGTGTGTGATTAGATCGCGTATCCTCAATACATCCAAGTTGAGGGACGTGGTCACAACTAGTCAGGTTGGAATGGACAGCTAGCTTCGTAATGACCGTAGATACACGGGACCCTTTGTGCTCTTGAGTTATACGGTGTGTTCTAAATAATATCAGTTTTTAACCGACTTTAAAAAAAGGAGGAGGTTATCAATTCGTCCGTATTTTTTATGTATGTTATTACAGTAAGTTTTTTTTTCATATTCAATGAAAACTTTTACCAATAAACGGTACAGTAAAGAGGTGCATAAGTGTAGTGCATAAGTGCATTGTAACCGTTTTATACTTTGTATTGATACTTCTTGATGGAATTACTATTATATAAAGACAAAGACATTTTTATACTTTCAATTCCACTATATAAAAGTAACAGGTTTTATAATTAAAATTGAATTTTTTTTAAGTTACTATCTACTGCTTATGTATCTATTTCTTAATAGAGATTATATCTACTACTATCTACTGCTTATATATCTATCTCTTAATAGGCGGTTTGTTCTAAAAAAATACAATATGAAAAAATATAGATATCACTCGATTTGTTTGTTCACAATAACATCACCCAATATCGCTTATGGGATGCGCGTGCGCAATTATCTCATTCGCATTGCGCAGTCAGTCAATTCGATTAGTAACATAATTGGCAGCGAAAGGACAACTGACCCCTCAGTCCAAGGTTACTATACAGGAATACATTAATAAGGCTAAATAAAGATTCTGATTATGGTACTTTTATAAAAATAATTTAAGTAGGTGAAGTCCTGAAGTGAAGAAAAAGAGGTTAGGTCTTATTTTATTAAATTGCCATTTACCACACCTTTTTAGAACTTCTTACGACCCTATCTATCATAAAATAATAATACCTAATAGTAAGTTTATTTATACTCATAATCAAAACCATAAAACTAAAGTTGACAAATGAAGTTTTCCGCTGTATATTATTGACAGAGATAAATCAAGCAATCCGGTAAATCGTAAGAGTTCTCCAATACATTTTGCCTAGAATATGAAGATCGGTTCAAATTTGAATTATATTAAAACATTTTCGGTGTAGATTTAGAAGATGAATACATGTGTCACCACCCCTTTTCTACGCCTGGGTGTCATAAAAGGCGACAGAGGATGATTCTGCTGCTAACATCATTAGGAATAAAATAGTGAGAGCCGAGCATTGCCAATTGGGCCAAGCTCACACCGGTGTAAGTACAATAGAAGATCGTCGCGCAAGGAGCAGTATTGTACGGTGTACGGGTGCCCGTATTCCCATCCTATAACCTATACCTGTCCCATCTTGTTCTACTCTTCTCCCAATTTCTCGTCAATAATCCACTCGCTATCCCTCCACTTCCTTTAACCCGGTAAGGCAACTCTGACACTTTGCTGTTGTAGATGTTCATGGGCTGCGGTCAGTCATTTAACATAAAAAAAATGCTTTCTTTGTTCAAGTAGTAGAACCTCGGAGAAACGGATAGCAAGCGCGATTGCTACGTAGTGTTAGTAAAAATAAAGCCGATTTTATTAAACATTTTAATAGTTTTTGTACCTATCAATTACATTTGAAAATGAATCGTCCCACTCAAAATTTCTGGCACATTTTTCCTATATACTACGATACTACACTAGGATTTTACAAACCAATTAGGCAACGGTATTACGGTAAGGTTTGGTAAGAAATGAAACATAGGTATTTAGAAAATCCTTTATTAACATATGCCTTTGCCTTTGTACATACCAATCATATGAAAATGTAGCTTGTCACTCAAATCTTATGACACATTTTCCTGTACCACTCCGGGTCAATTTTGGCGACGGATTCTGGTCGGCCATCTTTGTGCCGGTAGTGGAACTCTGACACACCGCGGCCGGGGACACCGTTGACGACATACTTACAGAATCGTTCTACCATTCGCGCCTCCCATTCTTCTGATACGTAATGCACCGATTCGTATTCAACCAGCACCTAAAAGAAGCAGGCAATAAGGTTTTTCACAATTCACATCAAAGGTTTATATTGTTTCAATCAAAATAATAATATATAAATAATCATTTCTAAGCTAAATGATCTGATAAAATATTGTATTTTCTTGGGTCTTAACGCGAGTACTTTCCATATTGAAAAAAAAAAACACTTTGAATACAATTAAATAAAAAAATCCGAAACGTCGGGTTTTTTAAATAATAATGTATTTTTTACATTATGGTAGAATATTATGGAAATGGAATATTAGGCTTTATTTACAATTTTCATCTTCAATTATCTGTGCTAAATTTACAGTCTTAAATTCTCAGACTTATCCTATAAATTCAGGGGTCAGTTAGATGATAAATTAATGTCGTTTTTGCATCAACGTCATCAAAATTTAACTATCCGTGATCTTGAACGTAAAGGAAAAAGCTGATAAGAATGTTAAGATTTTCATAACGTACCTGAATGGTGTATTCATTGTCTCCAGCTTTGCATCTAAAAGCGTAGTCTTTAGGCGCAGCACCACCTTCACCGTGCTGGTACAGCTCAAGGTCCACCCACTCTATGGGGAACACCTCTCCATTGGGTAAGGCCACGACGCCAGCCTCAAATCTATACATACATTGAAAAATGTAAGGAATACTTGATAGCGATGTGGGTATTAAGCCGACGTCCTTTCCTTAATGGTTCAGTAAACTACACACATTAATAGCATTTTGATGACGTCTAATAATATTACGTGACGTTATTTTTGGTATGGTTACATGAGTAAGCGTTAAATTAATCATGTAATCTCAAAAATAACACATTTTTACGTAATTAGGTATACAACACAATTCCGGAATTTCAACAAAATATGATACTTACCAAAGAATTGGTGAAATTAGTGTAGACGTCTTATACATAATAACTGTTCAGTTTCTTAAAAATAAGTTGAATAAAATGCATGAAAGAAAAATAACATGCATTTAGATCTGATTTGCTACTTGGTTAACACATAATACAAACCTTGTAGCAGTACAAGGCTGGCAGATCACTCCTACGCTGATACTGATGCCGTTTTGTAGGAAGATGTGGTGGAACGCGTAGCGATGCATCAGGGACCAGTCGCGGGTATGACCTGGGAATTATGATTTAATTTTAAACAAGCTGTGCCCCGCGGTTTCGCGTTTTCGAGGGATGTCCGGGATAAAAAGTATCCTATGTCCTTTCTCGGGTTTTAAACTATATTTGTACAAAATTTCATCTAAATCGGTTCACTGGTTTAGGCGTGAAGAAGAGACAAACAGACAGAGTTACTTTCGCATTTATAATAAGTAAGGATGTCAGACATTGGCCGCGTCTGTTTTTGTAAAAATATGTACGAAAATTCCCGTGTTATAAAGTGTTAATCTGATGAGGTAAGCTTTTCTTTATAGTTTCGTCGAAATAATTGGCTTTGATTTGTATGACTGGTGGTTTTTGGAATGTAAAATTACCATTAATTATTCTTTCGTACAACATAAATAAACGAATGAAGTGAGAACCTCTCTTTTGGTGTCCAAGAAAAAGCATCGATTGAAACAATATAGTACGATACTCACCAAAGCTGTGGTCTCTGAACGAAGGCAGGGTATATTCAAAGTCTTCATTCTCGATGGTGAATTTGCAATTTAGCGTGCCAAACTGTTCGTAATGTGATTGATGTGCCCTGTATAAAATTACAAAATGACAATTAAATAGTAGACGTTCTAATCCATTTACAAGGCCATTAATTTTACTATACGTAGAGTACCCACGGGTGTCGTAAGAGGCGACAGCGGGTAATTCTGTTGCAAATGTTTCTTCAGCCATAAAAGAGTAGGAGCCCAGTATTGCTCGATTGGGCCAAGCTCGCACAGGTGTAAAACCACCCTCCCAGTAGAAGATCGGTGTGAAGCAGTATTGCACTGTGTGCGACGTGTCGCAGATGCCTTTTCAGAGACTTCAGAGCTCATGGGCTGCGGTCATCACTTACCATCAGGTGAACCGCATGCTCCACTTGCCTGCTATAACATAAAAAAGAGAGGTAAATACTTTTACGTTCACAACTGAAGGTGAATCTCTCAAGAAGCTCTTGTATGCCATAAATAATTCTAAATGTTTTTATGAATAAGTGTAAAAATCGTAAATTATAAAATATGAATATATTGGGTTAATTTCTTGTAAATCAAAAATTTTACTTGGTAAAAGATATGCATATCCCTTAAAATCTACCCACGTCTTCAACACTTCGAAGTACTCTTTGCTCCACTTCTCCCTGGCGATAGATCTGATGACGGCGGGCGGGTGTAACTCGGTATCGTAGTCGAAGTACTTGCTGGTAGCTGTCCATTCCCCGAAGAATTCTACGTCCACCACTTTGTCGGGGTCGTTTTGGTACCTGGAAAAAAAAATATTTTTTTAACCAATTTTGAGTAACATTAAACTAATGTGTCCCTGACTTCTGGAAATGTAAGACTTTTTATTAGCTTTGTAACTATTTATTGCGACTAGGTTTAAATTTTCTCTAATGTGTACGTGTATGTATCGTTTTCTCAGCCACATAAATAAATCCATCGTAGCTAAGCTAAGCTTAGAAAATACCGAAATTCTGTAGGAAACTATAGTAACTTCCTGCAAGCGGGGTCTTATTCTTATGGAGTATTTGTTGAATAAAATAAATGATGGCGCAGCGGAACATTGTAATTTTCTACTGTCTGGGTGTATATTTTATCGATAGTATATCATCATACTCATACTACATACTCATATCATACATACTCATACTATATCTATAGTATGTCTTTATGCATACTTTAATTGGATCTGAGCTTTTAATAGATTTAAAAAACCCACCACATCTGCCCTTTATATGATAGTGTCCACTTCTTCATCGGTTCCACTGGAGTAATCTTGATACCTTCAGCGCCGAATTCACCAATTTCTGCCCCAAATAGCACAGTATCAGGTATCTTTTTACTACAAAGCAGGCCTTTCTCGGGCAACTGAAAAAATATTATAATATTTTTTATAGTGCTTATCTATACTAATATTATAAAGAGGAAAGATTTGTTTGTTTGTATTGGTTCCGAAATTACGGGACCGATTTAGACGAAATTTTGTACAGAGATTCTTTGAAACCCCAGGATTGACATAGGCTTTTATCCCGAACGGAATATATACGAGAGTGAAACCGCGGAGCTAAATTAGTTTCAAATAAAAATGTCTGATTTAAAAATAGTTTTCTTATTATCATTTTTAGGAAGCTAGTTTTCAAAGTTTGTTGCGTAAATAATAAATATACCTACGCTTAGAAATACATTTTGCCATTCTTAACATTCATTTATAAAATGGTGATGTACCATTGTTTACGTCATAAATCTTTTTTACAGATTTTCATTGATCAAATCTTTAGTAACCAGTCAAGATTTTGCTGGTTGGGTGCTCAAGCATCAACAATTAGTTACACATGATAAATTACAAGTGACGAAGTATATTTCTTACAAGTGACGTAAATACCAAAATAGTGCAGTATTTTTAAGGTTGTTACAATGAGTCAAGAGATACCATTAGTACTTTTTCTGTAAACAAGTTTTATTGCTGCCTCTACGTTTTGCTATTTTTTCATATACTGTTATTTTATCATGCATTGCGTACAGTTAGTGTTTTATAGTTGTACGGTCATTAAAAAAATATAAAGACAAAAAAATAAATGATAAAATAATCTAATTTGCCGGATACATGTCAGAATTTTAACTAATAAAAAAAGAAAACATATTACACACCGCTTCAAATAGTTACCTTCATGCAAATTGTTTACCAGATCGGTTGAGTGCAAAACGATGTAATAAATTGCCATTTTTCAATGGAGCTTTTTGGAATTTATGCTTAAATATGTTCATATTTAAAGAATTTACTTACACCAATATAAAATAGTCCGTTACACATACCCATGGGGCGTCGTTCACACCCCATGATTACGTAGATCCCTTTATCCGACTCATTTTTTCTCGAAGAAATGAAAAATACAGCGTCGAATGCCTGCAATAAAGATATGTATGTTAATATGAAACCTAGTACGTACAAATATTGACCGCAGCAAATAGAACATATGTTTCTTGCGGTTTTGAGATCAGTTACGAGTTTGCAATTTATAAGTACAGATTTTGGAATAATAATCATCAACTTTACAAAAAAAAAAAACAATACTCTGTATTTTTAGCAACACCGCTTTAATAAAAGGTAATAAATGCTGTCATAATAATAATTTTAACCTTGGAAAGAAATTCACTAAATAGGCTCATGGCAGTCTCAAATCCTACTAATTCTATTATATACTTCCCACTATTATTATAAAAATTAGAACATGTGATTTTGCGTGCGGTACGTAATGCTCTCTTCTCCCTGGACGTCAACAAGTCGAGCGGGCCGGATGGCATCCCACCTCTCGTGCTAAAGACGTGCGCACCAGAGTTGGCACCGGTATTAACGCGTCTTTTTCGGCTCTCCTATTCAAAAGGCATAGTTCCAAATTCGTGGAAGACCGCCCTGATCCATCCGATCCCTAAAAAAGGAGATCGCTCAGATCCGGCGAACTACAGACCAATTGCTATCACTTCCTTGCTCTCCAAAATAATGGAGTCCATTATTAACTGCCAGCTCCTCAGGTACCTAGAGGAACACCAGCTGATTAACGATCGACAGTACGGTCGTTCGGCTGGTGATCTTCTAGTCTATCTGACTCACCGATGGGCGGAAGCAGTCGAGAGCAAGGGTGAAGCGTTGGCTCTAAGTTTGGATGTTTGACCCTTTGATCGGGTTTGGCACAGGGCACTTCTTTAGAAATTACTATCCTTTGGACTTCCCGAGAGATTATGCGAATAGGTCGCCAGGTTTCTGAAATTTGAGTGCGAATTAGGTCTCTTTTTTAATGTAACAGCGGAAAAGCAGAGCATGTTGTTCACCTGATGTTAAGTGACTGACCGCAGCCCATCAACATCTACAACATCAAAGTGTTGAAGGAAGGGGAAGGAGGGGATTAATGATGGGAAGTAGGGAGAGGAGTAGAGTTATAATATAACTGAAGATATTACGCAGCACAATTTCCCTCTGTCGCCTCTAACGACATCCCCTCACGAATTGTAATCCGTCGCCACACGGGAAAATTATTTGGTACCTTTATTCAAATATCTACCTTAGCGTGTTCACTGAGTGGTTGGGCTCGGTCCATATCCTCCGGCTTCGCTAATGCCTTCACACCCTGGCCCGCACGTCCATCCGTCCCAGCCGCTTTGTACTTGTTTGCGAACTGTAACCAAGTTTAAGTCCAATTACTAAAAG
Organism: Phoebis sennae; assembly: GCA_001586405.1. Taxonomy (NCBI): domain Eukaryota; kingdom Metazoa; phylum Arthropoda; class Insecta; order Lepidoptera; family Pieridae; genus Phoebis; species Phoebis sennae. Next base: position 10,676 of record LQNK01002891.1, on the reverse strand, counting down.
AGGTCGATCTGTTTTTGATTTTGATAGATAAATTGTTATACGTCTAAACAATACTCAATTTTAAGAAGCTCTTAAATGCCATCAACACTGTAAGGAAGTGTTTAATCATCCTTTAAAGTTAAACCCATTGAGCATTTGGACAATAGGCATTTGACATCCGATGATGTATTGCGCAAGAGGGTGTGGGTTAGATCCCCACGAGTAGAAAATTATTTTATGCTGATAATTGTAATTTTCTACTGTCTGGGTGTTATTTTATCTAATGTATGTCTACAGACAGACAGTTTCCATAGTACAAGCTTTGCTTAGTTTGGGACTAAATGACGAGTGTTAATATAAAAAAATCTTAATCAAAAATGTTTATTCAGTAACAATTACTTTACAGTTTATTAAGTTCTTTGAGAAATCCTTTTAATGTTCCCGAATGTATTTATTCAAACGAAATAAAAATTACGTTATAATATCACCAAACGAATACACAAATAAGTAATATTTCTTTACCTCAGCGAAAGTCGAAATCGGTTTTGAGCAATTTATCATCCATTTGTTACGTACCGTATAAAAACTATTGACTAACGTTTTTAACGCCAAAAGGTTTATCACAGAATAAATTATTATACATAACTAACGGTATTTATAAGTATTAATTTAGATTTTGTTTTCGACCATGCGTTTAAACCATCCATCTATACATATAATAAAATCGTAGACTAGCCGTGTCTGTACATTTAATATTTTCAAGAAAAAATTAGTGTTTCGTGTTTCATTTATGATTCTAAACTCAAAACATTGATTTTTAGAATTTTTGTCTGTTTGTCTGTTTGTCTGTTTGTCGGGCGTTTGTACGCAGTGAACTTAAAAACGGCTTGACCGATTTAAATACGGTTTTCGATAATGTATTACGGCTAGCCCCCCGGAGGTTTTAGTGTTTATTTCATTAAAATCGGTTAACAAATAAAAAAGATATGACGGTTCAAAGTGATCCATCAAAACACATCATCAATGCGCGTAGGTACATTAAATTTAATCTTTTAGGTGTTATTTAAAGCACTTCTTATTGATAAATGTAGCCTTCTCTTGATCTCGAAAGTAGATTACGATCATGGTGGCTAATCACAACAAAGACTAACCAACATGCAGATGATATTATTTGCGTTCATAAGCAAATATTATGTGTTAAATCCATGGAAATATCAACTCTTTTATCCTGAGAGTACACGACAGATTTTCAAAATGTCAAATATTATGCAAAAAAATTAAAATACAAGAATTATATAAAACTGAACAGTGACACTTTTGTTGTATTTATTATTTAATGTAGGATATACTTCGACCTTAAACCTTTTACGAGATATACTTTTACAAACGTATGTTTCTAAATCTTAAAAATTGTCATACCACCTCTACTTCGAAAATCCACAAAGTACAGAAATTTGTAGTCCACGCGGGCGAAGCCGCGGGCGGAAAGCTAGTTTGTTTGTAATAAAATAATAACTTTTTGCCAATAAGATAGGTGAAGAAGTCGGTTCTATTTTTAGGCATAAAAGTTATTATTTTTCCATTTTCAGTGACCTGTGAAGGGTTATCACATAATATTTATTTTGGTTATCATTAGCCACAGTTCGGTCTCCGAGTAAGGATCTAATGGGTATTTACATTAAACCCTAACCGCAAAGCTTATTCTGTTGATCTTCGAGAAGTCCCTGAAATATCTTACACATGGATGATCAGACTTGAACCAAACTTCTATGGGATATCACTAACACTCTACTCTTTTAAATACAAATACATAAAAAATACGGTTGAATTGAGAACCTCGTTTTTTGAAAGTCGGTTAAAAATACTCACTTTTCTAAAATAATATAGGCACGAAAACACTGCATACTTCAAATAATACCACTTCCCGGGCACAGAATATATACCAAAGATTGGCTTAGGTTCATCTTTTAAAAGAGTATAAATTAGTAATATTACTAAACCACCGATCGCTACCAAGAAAAGCATGTTGAAGACTAGACGAGCGTTGTTAATTAAAGATAGTGATACAATGTAAACTGGGGTGGACTTATAAGTTTAGAGGCCCTGTTAGTTCCCCTATAGCCTCAAAAATGAAATGATAATTTATTTGCTTAACATGAGTTAATATTACCCATTTTAATAATATTTAAAATGCACTGTAAAATTTTAATGAATTGTTATATGTTATATAGCTATATTCTGCCTGCGGCTTCGCTCCGGTGGGAGAGAAACTTTTATACACCAGATTTTAAGTTGAAAAAAAGACAAAACATCTGTGAAAACAAATGCCATTTTCGATCCGTATTTTTTTGTTAAAACTGCTCTTCTTACTTTTGTTTATTTACAGTTTTTGCTTGTGAGCAATAAATAAGTCCATAATTATTTCAGTATTATAGCAACGAACACGATTCACTAAGTACTCTCGTCAGATTAAAGTCTTTCTTGATGTTAACATTTGTCTTCATAATCTTTTTTTATAATTTTTTCAATGGCCAAATTAATTAATAAATGCCCTATTTCGCACCAACGCCTTAAACTTTACAAAATAATTTGACAGTATTGTGGATCTAGAGCGCAGTTCTTTTAGAATTTTAGACAATGCTTGAATAAGCCACCAGTTCCTGTGGCCACTCAATCAGAGCTTATAAAATACTCCAAGGCAAGAGGCATTAAATCATAATTTAACTTATATATTTTTAAGCATTAAATTACATATAAAAAAATTCTAAGGCAATGACATTGTTCGAGTCCGACCCTGTATGATAAAGCTATTGACAATCAATGTGTAATAATAGTAATGGATTTTTTATTATATCTGCTTATCGTTCAAATTAAATAAACAATTTCTGCCCAAACCAAGATTGTGTCACAAATGGGATATATAAATTTATTTCTCTAGAATGCATACTGATATATTATAGGATTAATACAGATTTAAAAAATACGAGGTTATATTATTGTGGTAAGTCAAGGATGTTTAGGATTATTATAAATGTGTTAACAAGTAGTTTATATTTAGGTATTTAATATGAATTACGTAGTATTTTTGCGAAAAAAATGTTTTGCAATATTAAAATGTAATATAACATAAAAATGATTTGCATAAAAATCGGAGAGTCATCGGGTTGAATTTTTCAATAAAATTGGCTATTAATATTCAAATTAAATCATAGAAGTGCACTAGATTGCCTTTAGAAATTAATTTAGACTATTTATTTACACTCTTTGTTTCACTATACAAAAACATCCAAGAAAATCTTAGTTACAAATAAAAAGAAGTATACTACAAAAGGCGACCTTACCTCTTCAAATTGATTTCTTCCAGGCAACCTTTAGGCATAAAGTAAGAAGCAAAGTTTTGATATCTTGCATTGAGTTAGTCACCGGTTAGTTTTACGGGTAAGACGTAGTTTAAACATAATTCAGCTGTGATAAGTCTATGTCCTATTCTAGATTCTTCTATGAAAATAAATACTAATTTACTTAGTAGACGATAACGTATAATAAACACGGATAGTGCATTGCTAGGGCTTCTAGATTATTCTACATTATAACAGTATTTAGTTGGATCCCTACATTTAATGGTTAGCCGGTTAGTTGAAGCAACATACTAAAAGATTACTTTTTGTGTCGTTAAGAAAGTGACGGATTTCTTCGCCTTTTTACGGTCAAAGAGAAAATAAATGAGAAACAGTATTGGTCTTAGATAAATTGAATTACAATCTTAGAAAATTTTATTTTTTACTAGCTGATCCGCGTGGCTTCGTTTCCCTAGCATAGTATTACAGTCAAACCTGGATAAGTGAGAACTGGATAAGTGAGAAAACTCTATAAGTGAGAGTAATAGCCAGGTCCCGACATTTTTAGCTCCTAAAACCTCTATTAGTGAGAGATAGAAACCTCGATAAGAGAGAGTCGTTTTTCCCTCATGGACCTCTATAAGTGAGACTGCTACTCATTTTTACCTCTATAAGCGACAGTCAAGTTTATGCATTACTAGCTTTCCACCCGCGGCTTCACTCGCGTGGACCACAAGTTTATGCATTTTATAAAGGCGCGCAACAAAAGTTTTAAAATTGCAGTCTCAGGATCTCTTAAAGTTTTTTTTCTATAATTTTTATGGAAATAGAAACACTGTGCTGTGCTGCGCCTCTACTACTTTTGGGAATTAATTGACTGGTATTTAACGTCTTAATCTATTCCTTAAGATTATAAAACGACAACCGCAACTCAACCCAAATCTCACTCTGTCGCCTGGTATGATATGACTTTAAAAGCGTTATTTCCGAAAAATGTTTATTTTAGCAAAAAACCTACTTAGGAATCCTTTATTTTACTTTAGGGGACCTATACAATGGCATGTCGCGACTTGTTATTGGTGCGTACCTCTATAAGAGAGAAACGCTACCCATGAACCTGCATTAGAGAGAAACTCGGGTTAGTGAGAAACCTCTATAAGCGAGAATAAAATTGTGGTCCCTTGAACTCTCGCTTATCCAGGTTTGACTGTATATATAAACCCTATGTTCCTCGTGAATTTACCTTTCGTGAGTGAAAGAATTCGGTTTATTATTTATATATTTAAAATTATATATTTATATAATTAAAATCGGTCCACTAGTTTTTGAACCTATTCATAACAACCAAACAAACAAAATTTTCTTCTTTATAATATTAAGTGTTGAAAATGTATAAAAGTAGATTGTTTCTTTAATAACATGGCCGTTTGTTATATATGTAGTGGTATTAATAGGAATAAGTAGTTACATAATACTAAGGAATGCTCTCGATTTTGATGGAATACCTTTTATAAATATAGGGATTGAATAAAACATATCGTTAAATTGAATATTTTTAATAATATAAAAAGTCGTCTACCTAATACAATATTTACACTGTGCTTCTTAAAATTATATGGATTAGTTATTGCATTTGAACGAACGAATCACCTTGGTAATTTCATTATTTTATTCGCAAATATTTCGAACAAACAGTTTTACATTGTACGTATATAACATTAAAAGTACTGAATAATACATAAGAATACAATTTGATGATTTGAAATCATGATAAGCTGGGAATAATTTAAAAATTATTACGCCATTACACCCGCGGAAGAGAAAAAACAATTTCTATTCCTTGATTACACCCGTTTCATACTCCTACAATTAACAGACGTAAGACGTAAAGTTATTACGACCCTTTTCAATAATGTATCAAAGAATATGGATAGATTGTTATATCACATTAAATGACATTTGATTGTCAAAAGTCATAACAAAGGCTATCCGTCGACAGTATAGTTTTGCCTGACTTTAGTAAGCAAAACAAGGTAGATAGAATATTGAAAACGGTCGTTAAAGATTTTGTCTCAAATACGTCACTATCTCGTCGCGCCCAAAATAGTCAAAATATACAAGAATATGTTGACGATATCCAAGTATAGATTAAGGGCAGCGAAGATGTATTCTTCGGGCGAGATGCTGTACTTGTGTTTCCCGCCCATCATCAGCTGCGTGTCGTACACCAGGTACATGGAGAATATCAACACACCCAGGGAGGCATAGACTAGGCGTACTATGTTATTCCTGGGTATAAAAATCGCGATTAGACCTGAAAAGGAACAAAAATGTTATAGTCATATACCAGTGTGGCGACAGGTTAGAATACATGTGCCGCCACCCCATTGCGACATTCACGTCGTAATGACAGAGGGTAATACTGCTACATAACATCTTCAGCAATAAAAGAGTGGTAGCCGAGTATTGCACGATTGGGCCAAGTTTTCGCACTGTGTTTCGTACGGTGAGCGGGTGCCCGGAGGCCTGTATCCTATCCTCTCCCGCCCTGTTCTGCTCCCTTTTCCAACAGCCATTGATCCTATCCTTATCATTATCCCCTCCCCTTCCTTCAAGCCTTCGAAGCATCTTCGACACTTTATATTGAAGATGTTCATGTGCTGCGGTCAGTAACTTACCATCAGGTGAATCGTATAGCACGCTTGCCTAACATATTTTTTTTAACCGAATTCTTTATAGAACAAAGGTTTCCAAACTATGCGCCGAGACTCCTTGATGCATTACCGGAAGTATAGAGCTTTTCGAGGATTTCATTGCTTTCCCTTCCCACATTGATGCGTCCCGATTATCTGCCCCTTACTCCTATTTGAAACCAGAACACCCCCACTTACTAGGGCGTCTAAACATATGTCCGTCGTGGATCGAAAAAGATTGGGAACCCCTGATAGAAGGTTCTTTAGTCGGCTGAACTTTTTTGTGATGTTTCGGTGAATTTAAAGGACAAATAGACTCTTCTCGGACTTAAATGATAGAATTATAAGGGTGCGATAAGATGAACAAAATTGATGCTATTTTTTATTTTTGTTGAACGATTAAACTTTCCGCTTGGTTAATCTTAATGTCGAATTAAGGTCTAAATAAAAACTATTAAATCTACGTGTTTTGCTACTCAGTTTTGCTTCCTGGAGCAAATGATGAATAAATGGATATGAGATTATAGTCATTATTTGAGGCCTTTGCATATTGCGAATGTTTTTAACCGACGTCTTTAAATTTGCAGTTATAGTATTGTATTTAGCTGGATATCGAAGAAGATAGAATTTTGTTTGAAAAATATAAAGTAGAAATACAATATGTGTAATAATATAGGTAAAAGGCGAAAGATTTATAGTTTATACGTTTTGAAGGGAAACCAAAGTAAAAATATAGGTAGAGGTTGATTATTTTTAAAATATTTAAAAAAGGGCCCGCTATTAGTAGTTGGTGCTACTGAATTTGTTTGAGTCAACACCAAGACAAACATTGATTAACTATATAAAGCAGAAATGCAATAGGTGTAAAAATACAGGTAGAGCTTGACTATTTTTATGATATTAAAAAAACAGTCCGCTATTAGTAGTTAGTCCCCTTGAAATTGTTTGAATCAAGACAAAGTCGAACATTGATTAAAATAGGTGGATGACAGCATAAGAAATTAAAGTTAGAGCTATAGCTCCTTTGACCGATTTCGGACCATGGTGGCCAATTTCAACAGAGACTCGCCAGCTGCGCAGGAGATATTATAGTGTACAAGTGTACGCGCGAACACAGGTACACTCTCTATTCCTTTACTCTCATAATCCGATGGGACGGCAGACCGACACGACCTGAGAGAGATCAGACGCAGGACCGACGGCTTTACATACTCTCCGAGGCACGGGGGTGTTCTAGCACCGCCAAATTCCAGACTCAGGGCTGTTACTGAGATTTTTTTGTTAGGAAAATCCCAATAACATTTTTGGCCCCACCCGGGGTTTCTAACCCCTCGATCAGAAGTGAAAGTTATATAACCACTAGACCAACGAACAGCATTGCCAATGTGCGGGGAATTCTCCGATTTGCGGGTAATTACACATCGATTGGGGAATGGTTTTATGTGGGGAATGTGGGGAATCATTGATATCCATAAAAAATACAAATAATTTGTTTAATTCTGTTGATTTTTCCTCAAAAAAAAGCTCATCCGCACATTTTTGTGTCGTTTTCTAGGTATATATAAGGTAACAAATAATAGATTTTTGTGTGTGTGGAATCTTGTTGGGAATTATAATATTTTGGGTCATATTTTTGCCCCAATTTGGGGTATTTAAGTTTGATTTTCGGGTAATTGCGTATAAAGACTGGCAACGCTGCCAACGAGGCAGACTAGACTTACCAAAGACTAGGAGCACCATGGTAGCAGCGACTAGAGCCCCGCCCATCATGGTGAAGTCCCATTTGGTTTGGAACGCGAACAACGTCAGCCCGAGACAGACTGCAGCTGTAATGCCCACAGCCATGAACACCTGGATTATAAGACGGGTTCATCAATTCAATGACTACAAAATTCATTACTTGTTATCATAAATTTCAATGGCGATTTTTGTAAAACGCAGGCTCCCGAAATATAGCTATTGCTACATCAGGCGTTTGGGTTAAAACAACAGTGATATTATTCTAATTAGTAACAATAAATTAATTTGAATTTGAAAGGAAAAAACCAAAGATAGAAAGCGTAAACATATTGAGACTGCAAGAAACCCGTAGGTACATTTGTACATTTATAAAATAAAAAAAAAGTCGATAGCAAATCAAAAAAGAAGGGGGATTGATTTTTCACACTTAATTCAATCGGGTTTTTATAAACAATCATTATTTTGGTATTCACTGAAAATCAGTGAAGGAATGCCACCAAACCACTGATTCGTAGCTCGTTTGATGAATTCGTTTATTTTCTTTTTCTGGTTTGTAATTTGAAATAAATAAACTATTTTATTTCATTTCTTCTGATCTTGTAACCCCAATAAATGTATTTTCTTTCTTTCTTTTCTTTTCTTTTCTTTTCTTTTCTTTTCTTTCTAAATTGAGTTGACTGTCCTAACAATATTTTGTATTATCTGTGGCAACGTATTCTGAACTCACCTCATTAGCATCATAAGTGCTAGAAGCCACGCCGAGCATGAAGCTCTGGGCGACGGTGAAAATGAACAGGAAGATGAAGTTCATCGGAGAGGTCCGGCGAACGTTCTCACAGCAAGCCATGGCTATGATGCACACGAATAACACCACTAGGGCTATCCAGCTGCAATGATTTATTTATTAGCCATACCAACAGGGTACACATAAATCTTTTTTTTATTTATGTTAAAGCAGGCAAGCGGGGCATGCGGTTCACCTGATGTTAAGTGACTGACCGCAGCCCATGAACATCTGCAACATAGTTTCACAGATGCCATGCCGGCTTGAAGGAAGGAGAGGAGATAAGGAGATGATTAATGATAGGAAGTTGGGAGACGAGTAGAATAGGATGGGAGAGGGATGGGATGGGAAAACAGGCCTCCGGGCACCAGCTCACCGTACGAAACACAGTGCAATACTATTTCACGCCGGTCTTCTGCTGGGGGGTGGTAATTACATCGGTGCGGGCTTGGCCCAATTGTGCAATGCTCGGCTCCCACTATTTTATTGCTGAAGATGTTGTGCAGCAGAATTAGCCTCTGTCGCTTCTTATGATACCCACGGGTAGAAATGGGGTGGCGACCCACGTATTCTAACCCGTCGCCACACGGGTAAGACATAAATCTAAATTTGAAGAGATAGTAAGCCATGATCTATACACTAATTACATGTACAAAAACGACAATTTATATTATTACATAACTGTTTGCTTTGCATCTAAGTATAACTGCGGAAAATAATACAAAATAGCAAATTAAAAACAAAAATGTATGCAAGCTTCGGCTTGTGTGATGTTTAGGTACACACTCATTACCCATGTATGCACACGCACACTAAAATAAATGGCCTAATCAGGACAAAGTATTCCGATCATATTCCAAATTCAAGAATTGGTGGGAAGTATCATCGCGAATGGCACTATCTATTATATAATATTCCTACCAATAATAGCCCACTCACAATAGATAGCTGTTTTGTCTCACGAACTCCTTCGTCGGCTCATGGAAGACGAACAGCGAGATGAATCCCATTGTGACTAGCAACTGGCACATCAGTATGGAGTACACCTGAAAAAAATTTTTTTTTAAACTTTTACTATTTGTGAATCTACACAGTGGAGGATGGCATTACTCCTCCAACGAAAAGGGAGGATCCTCGACCAGTCCGAACCACGGAACTGGCCGGCCGTTAGGACCTGAGGACGTCACGTGACTCCACAAAGACTCTAAAAGTATTTCAAGAAGTTCTTTGTTTTGTTTATATAAAAATTGTTAAAAAATACACATAGATTTCTTAGCTAAAATAAAGTTAACTCGGGTGGGTAATACGCACATTAGTGAATAATAAACAAATATTCCTTGTTATATCATATGGCAGGCATTTTTTTGAAATTTAACTATAGTGTATGATCATGTTAAATGCATCTATATTTCTTTATAATTCTCTATCAATAGCTATTGTATTTGTTCGATATTGTTAATGTTTGGGAAGGTGTTTGAGGTAAGCTGAAAACTTGTGTGATTCTTCTATTATACTCCGAAATAGAACTGTAGACCTGTGCCCTATTCATCAAACGTTACAAGCCTTGTATTACAAGCTATTTCGCTTGTAAATTTGAGAATTTTTAACCGACTTTAAAAAAAAGGAGGAGGTTATCAATTCGACCGTATTTTTTTTTTTATGTATGTTACCGCATATCCTCGGCGTTTATGGACCGATTTGGAAATTTTTTTTTGCATTCGAAAGAGTAGAGTTCATGTGTGGTCCCATAGAAATTTTGTTCAAGTCTGATCATCCATGTGGAAGATATTCTAGGGAACTCCTCGAAAATCAACGGAATAAGCTCTGCGGTTAAGATTTAATGATGTATATATCAACTGAACTGTGACTAGATGACGTGATTACCCTTCACAGGCACTAAAAAGTAATAAATAAAAATTTTCGTGCCTTTATCTATTTTCAATTTAACAAGATTTTGCACCGACTTTGTATAGATTTCAACAAAAATCAAATAAAAGTTATTTTCTACTTTTTAGAGTGAGGAAGTCGCTTCTATTTTTTGGCGAAAATTTTTATTAATGCATTCATCATAACTACATGTGCAAATTACCGTTTACAAGTGAAATCATTTGTCATTTTGTGATTTACAAGTATTTTTTCACA
>LQNK01002881.1:0-11681 GCA_001586405.1 Phoebis sennae | reverse complement strand
CATGAACTTTACTCTTTCGAATGCAAAAAAAATTTTTCAAATCGGTCCATAAACACCGGAGTTATGCGGTAACATACATAAAAAAAGAAAAAAAAAAGTACGGTCGAATTGATAACCTCCTCCTTTTTTTGTAAGTCGGTTAAAAATGTAGCAAATCTCGGTATGTCTTTCTGATGTTTCAAAAGTTAGTAAGAATAAACTAAATAATAAAAAAACGCAATAATTATACATTAAAAAAATATTATAATTTATGCAAACGAAACGCAAACCATGAGCATTAAATATTTGGTTTCAAGTTCAGATTTCAACCCTCATAAAACTATGGTACATTAACCATACATTTATAAATCAAGCTAGTATAAAGTCTGCTCCGAATAATTTTACTACCGGTTAATATAATGCGTCGTAAAATAATTTGAAAACAGGGAATAATTAAACATGTGTACTATTATTGATATTTTACTTACAACTTCGTTGGTTGGTTGATTTGTACATTAAAACACTTCACTAGTTCCACATTCGTATATGTTTTTAAAAGTACTGAAGATGGTGTTCGAAACCGGTCTTATTTGTAATAAATTATTGATACAGTGTAGATAATATACGAATGTGGAACTAGTAAAGTGTTTTAATGTACAAATTAAAAAGGTATAGCTTTTTATTATACACATCATTAATATCACCAATCTGTTCTGTATATGTATATTGTCATCAATGTTTCTCTGTGGTGTTGTTTTTTTGTGTATTATGCAAGGATTAAATGTTTTATCTATCTATCTAAATCAATCAAGATGCAGTTCCATCAAGAGGTAACAATACAAAATATAAATTATTCGTTGGTTGGAGTGTCGCAATTTGTCGTCTTTGTTTCGATTGAACTTCTGCACTCTGTATAAACAAATATTGAGCAGACTCTATCAATACTAGATATAAAACATTATCTATACTATCTACAGTAATATTTAAAGAAAACTTTGTTTATTTCTTTGTGTTGTATAGGCTTTGAAACTACAGGAACGATTTGGATGAAATTTTGTACAGAGATTCTTTTAAGCCCCAGGAATGACATAGGATAGTTTATATCCCGTAAATCCCATGGAAACGGGATATATACGTGGGAGAAACCGCGGAGCTCAGTTATTATAATAATCAGTTAAAATATTCTTAAAAAATCCTTAAGATTTAATCGTTAGATTTCTAAGTCCTGTAAAGAGTTAATACGAAAAGTAATTCGATAAAAATTATATTTTAAAACAACGTAGATGACCGTGAAATTTGAATGTTTTATCTGGATCCAAATCGCAACTGCATAGCTTTTTATTTTACCGCAAGCACTAAAACCACGAAATTGTAGTAAACTCACACGCGATCGTCGTGAATTTGATAAAATAATAAAATCCTTTCTATACTTTATAAAATACTACATATTTAACTCTATGATGCAATGTAAAACTTATAGTACCTACTATTTCTGACTACGACATTACGCACTATAAATATAATCGGAGTCTATATATCAACAAAAAATATCGTACCACCTTATCAAGCCTATATGTAAATAGATGAATGAATATTAATATATCGACACAATATATAAAAACAATATAATTAAATACATATGCAATACGTGTACGAAATTTCATCGAAAACTGTTCAGTAGTTTAAGCGTGATTGACACGCAAACATCCAAACAGAACCACCCATACGTTCACATTCATTATATTACTGAGAAGTAGGATTATGATATTTTACCATCGTATTTAGAATTTTCCAACAACAACTATATATTATGGACCAACTAACCCTTTAAAGCTTGTATAAATAATTTCTAAAATAAACACAAGTTTGGTGCAAAACTAAGCCGTAGTTTCGTCGTAACATGGCCAAAACTACGCCAATATTTACCTTTTCTTGAGTTATCAAAAATATGAGAATATTTAAGAAAGAAAGAAAAATCGTTATTCATTATAGGTTCATTTCGAGTCTATATATATAACAATATGCTACGGGAGCGAAACCGCGCAGATTATTATTTTTTTTATATAATCCGAATGATCATAACTAACTTGTAGGTAATAATTTTAGTCGTTTTTACCGTTTAAGATCGGTAAACACTACCTTGTGAAATGACTCAAATCGATTGCAAAAGAACTTATAGGAAGTCAATCTAAAAAATAAACAGTTTGAATTAATGATAAAGCAATACCATATCTTATTATAACCATCCCGCATTTTAATACTGCATTTAGCAAAATAAATTGGTACAATAACCTCACCTTTCAGTGTCATGGCGAATCGATAGGTCTCGCCGGAAGTGACGTCACTCCCATGAGGGGTGGATGCGTCATACAGGATACAGTTCTTGGAAGAAACCCCATAATATTTTCGGCTGTTTTTATAAGCTTTTAGTAAATTAAAGGGCATGTTTTAAATCATTATAAAATGTTTAAATTGGAATATTAACAGTATTTTATTTATTTTATACGCTATTGAGTTAAGGATATCAGAATAAATTGAAAAATTGGAGGCAACAAACTCATAACAATAAATTAACATTGCAAAGATTTATTTACTAAAATAATCAGAAAATTATGGCAGGTTAAGTTTCATTTAATATTTATTATACTAGCTTTAATAAAAAGAATTTAAGTAAAATCTTCTTGGCTTAAGTAGTTTTAGTAGTGATCTTTCTGATGCTTAATAGAAAACGTTATGACGGCTCAGAAAAATATATTTCATGTTAAGTAAGATGATTGATTGATGATTATGAAAATCAAGTTTCTTCGCAATCGGTTCAGTAGTTTTTGCGTGAAAGAGTAACAAATATACACACATACATATATCCTTACAAACTTTCACATTTATAATATTAAGGTATATATTAAGCCACGCGGAACATCTTCACTAAAACCAAAACTTAATCATTTTCCTAATTAACCAAACTTCGGTACTTCTATACAGAAAGTACAATGTAAAAATTAGAAACCCAAATTAACTTTGAAATGTAAAAAATGTTTCTCGACGAAACTTCCGCTAATTTCCAAAGGCTCGACGGGTTTTCTTTCAACTTAACAAGTTGCTAAGAATTAAATAAAATACTTGTTAAAGGATTTTAGACGCGGTTTATTATACATTATTTATCCAGACGTTTTGAACACTATACTTTGTGAAGTGTAATAAGCCAAAATAATGCATAATAAACCACGTTTAAAATACTCCAAAAAGTATTTTATTAAATATGGAAAGTAGTCGCATTGAAACAAATACAAGACAATGCTAAGTTGCCAAGTAATCCAGGTTGTTTTATGGAGTTTGTTGATTTTAATGTGCGAAAAATAAGGTATTTGAAGTGATTATATTAAAGTCTCGAGCCCTCTATTGGGTCATGGGGTGGTTGTTAAATCCTTTGCACTGATCATTTTTGACCGAGCGGATGAAAATTTTTTATGTATCTGTATACAAAATTTCACCAAAATTCGTTCAGTAGTTACGGTATGATTAACATTCAAACATGCAAACATCTAAACTTTCACATTTAGTTGAATAATATTTTCTAGACCTAATTGAATATTATGATGAATTTAAATGACTTTAATTGATTAGAAAATCAAAGATTTACTTAAAACCTTATATAGTCCTGTCAACATGGCGGCGTCAGTAAATACAAGATGTCGCAGGTGCTTAGCTACTCTGAAGAAAAAGAAAATAAGGACAAGATTGATGACAAACAGGTCAGGAACGGATGAATGATGAAGCACCTCCTTTGTTATTTCAATGTCTCATATTTACTTTTTTATATAAAGGATCACATTTGACCGATTTAGTCCAATTTGTTTCTAAACATGTGTGGCGACGGGTTAGAATACATGTGTCACCACCCTATTTCTACCCGTAGGTGTCGTAAGAGGCGACAGAGGGTAATTTCGCTGCAAAATATCTTCAGCAATAAAAGAGTGGGAGCCGAACATTGCACGATTGGACCAATCTCGCACCGGTGAAATTACCATCCCAGCAGAAGACCGGTGTGAAGCAGTATTGCACTGTGTTTCGTACAGTAAGCGGGTACCCGGAGACCTGTATTCCCATCCCATTCCTCTCCCAAACTGTTCTACTCCTCTTCTAATTCCTTAAAATGAATACTCTCCTTATCCCCTCCCTTCAAGCCGGCAAAGCATCTGCGACACTTTAATGTTATAGGTGTTCATGGGCTGCGGTCAGTCACTTAACATCAGGTGAACCGCATGTTCCGCTTGCCTGCTATCACATAAAAAACAATCATCGAGACATTTCACGTGATATTTGACCACTGTCAAATAGACTTTAATTTTATGGAAAATCAAGCCTATAATACCTGCAACATACATAAACATTAATTTATTTAATAATCAGCCCCTGACTTCGTCTGCGTAGACAGGAATAGGAAAGGTTCTAATCTGGATTAGAGAAAACTTGATACTCGACACTTTATACTTAACCTTAAGTTCTTAACCCAGAACTATCCTTGTATTAGATTTCTTTAAAATCCGTTCAGCACTTTTTATGGTTCAATTACAAATAAACGTAGGGAACCATCAGCTTTATGGCTATTCAATAATTATTATACTTTTAATCTATGAAATTACTAGCTGCGCCCCGAATTTTCACCCACGTAAGTAATAAGTACCTCCGGGATTTTAAGAAGCTATATGCTACTCTGAACCCTTACCTAGATGTATACCAAGTTTCATCATAATAGGTTCAATAGTTTTTGCGTGAAAGAGATACAAACATACATACATACATCCTCACAAACTTTCGCAGTTATAATATTAGTGGAATTATTACAAAAGAAAAGTTTGCATAACGCCTTTTCAAAACTAGTGGGTTTTCAAAGAATATCTGTACAAATTTTCATCCAAATCGGTCCTGTACTTTCGGAGCCTATTCAATACAAACCAACAAACAAATCTTTCCTCTTTAATATTAGTACATATTATTATTAAAATTGAACAATACATTTCAAGCTAGTAAAGTAACAATCTATGATGTTATTATCAATTGATTACAGTTTATCTAACTCGTTGAGTGTGAGTGCTACTCATGTCTAATTCTCATGAAACTGTTATTATGTCGATGATAAAACTGATTTTTGAGTATCCGTGACTTATTTAAGTCCGATGATTCTGTTAGTTTTCTTTTATAATTGTAATCATACTAATATTATAAAGAGTAAAACTCTGTTTGTTATGCTACGGGAGCGAAGCTGCGCGGATCAGCTAGTGTTTTTATATACTTATTGTCTTTCTTTGTAAAATTATTGAAATACAAAATGATAGAAGAAAACTACGAAATATTACAAATAACACCATAAAAAACTACCTTTTTACACGGAAACTAGATACAAGATATTAATTTGATTTTTATAAATCGTATAATTACAAACGTTTGAAAATAACAACTCTGTACCAATCTCAATTATGCCTCTATTCCTTTACACTCATAACTCGATAGGACGGTAGACCGCCACGTCTGAAGATCAGGCGCAGGACCGACGGTGACACGTGCTCACTGCTCTCCGAAGCATGGGGTACCTTAAAACTTTACTGACTCAAGGCGGTTACTGAATTTTCTTTGCCGGAAAAAAACTTTCAAGACTTTTTTTGGTCATGTCTCGAACCCGAGACTCCTCGATTTATAGTCAAAAATGCAACCACTAGACTAGCGGGGCAGTCTAAATATGTTATCTAAACATAGAGTTACATTTATTTAATATACTTGATGACTCTATGTAGCATGTACATTTATATAATCTTATGAATCCTCAATAATGTTCATAAGAAAATGAGTTGAGGTAGGTAAGAAACTGTTACCGGGGTTTTCTTTTCCTTAAGTTCCCGATTTATACAAAATTGTATACCGTAAATATATTTCACAATTATAGAAGAGAGTTCCGTTTATATGGAAATTGGGAAATTCAAACCTTGCACTTCGTATTTACCCTTATATTTATTGTTATAGTACTTTGTACGTGACGGTAATAGTACATTAGGTTAAAGAAATTACGATTTCCGATTAAAAACCTATTCTATATTGCAAAATATTGAATGTAATTGAAATTAGGGACATTACAGAGAGCCTTTATATAATAAAAGTAGATGTTCTAATTTTAGAATCACCTTATTCCCTATTTATTCCAATAAATCTATATTTATTTTATCCGGTTTTATTCTCAATAATTGTTTATGTCTTATTCATAAGAACCCAACCTGTATATATGATTTACTGCTAACATAAAAATGTAAAAATCTCTGCTATATACCACAGGACGAGAGAAGGAAGGCAATAATACTGAAGTGCGAGGAGTGACAGTGAAATGTCGATACAATGACCTTCAGCACTGCGCATGGCCTAATCGTCCTTAAGGATGTCATCCAATAACATACTGGATGTTTATATTGGATGAAGCATCCGCAAACGAAGCAATTAGGATTACATTATCGATCGGCCAGAACAGCTGAGCGAGGATTCTGCCGGGCTGTTTCGACGCAATGCAGATCACGTGTGTCGATCAACCTAGAGGCTCTTCTGTGACCGCCCTATACTGCCCGTCCCTCTCTTCCACGCGGGGAAAGCGAGGCGGCGAGTGAGAGAGAAAGTTTGAGGGTTGGTTTTGTCGCCGGCGCGTCTGCGTAGCGCGCATCGCGTATCGATGTTTGCGCGCGCAAGCGGCTAGGTGCCTCGGCTTCCAGAGTCATTCTGTGCGGAGTACTCGTCCGGAGCGGTCGTACCTCGCTTTCTCCTGGGCGAACCGTCGGCAGTCGTGCCGGCGCCGCCGTCGGCGATGGACCACGACGAGGACAGGTCCTTGTCTTTGGGAACGGAGGTCTCGGCCTCCGTACCCCCCCCGAGTCCTCTCACAGGATGCTATCTGCTCGCCGTGATCGGCGAGCCCCATACGCAAGAGCATAAGGAGATAATCCTGCAGCGCCTCGTCAAAGGTAAGGGAATGCCGGTGATGAGCGTGTGAAAGTAGCGATTTTCTAAGACCGTGTTATCTGAAAGAATGTCGCGATTAGATTATTTCTCCGGGCCGGTGCGTTCAATTTTTCTGTTACGTCATCCGTGACGTGCGGAGTTTTTCTAAGCCAGTTATCTAATTGAACCAATTGGAGTACAATCATATTAGTGGATAAATATCACCTGCTTATTAAGGCCACGTGTAATTTGTATGGAGATGAAACCTCGCAAGGGATTGATGCACAAATTGGATAATGGAGAAAATAATTCCGCGGCGGATAACCGATGTTACGCAGTAAAATGTCATGAAACAAGCTTTTTGCGGATAAGAAGCCGGTTTTGCATTGTTTATGTTAATAGATAAAAAAATGCAGCGTTTACGGTAAATCTCGAGATGTGGCGATGCCGGTTGTGCAAAAAACATAAATGATAAATCTCTACACGTTATTCATAAAATTTATTCATCTTCCGTCTTCATGTAAGGTTAGGTTTTAATAACTTTTGCATATTAAAGTCAGTACAATGATTAATTTATTTTTTTGTTTTAATTAATATATTACTTACCATTAGCTAAGCAGTGAAAGTGTGAAGTAATATTGTTTGTCAATAAGCGTCATCCGGAAATACGCCAAAACAATTGAGCCTATTTTGGAAGCTTCCGGATAACAGTAATAAAATTACAAACACAAATGTTCGAAGTAATTGTTACTATGACATTACGTTAAAAAATAATTATATGAGCAGAAACTTATTTCCTTAAGAATTGTAATTGAAAATTTATCAATTATTTCCTAATGGAAAGGACATTTGATACAGCAATTGTTAAAGTTGACAAACATAATATGTATACAAAACAAATACATTATATTAATATTTCCGTTCTTCCATTTTTTGCACGTCTAACATGACTCATATTAGCTCATTCTCAATGATATAATAATACCATTACAATTTTTACGCTAATTCGCCGGTTTTTGTATTTATATTATCTACTTGAAATAAGCCGCCGGTGCGTTATTCACTAATTAACTTAACTATTTGATTTAAGAAACTAATCCATTTTTTTACAAAATTCATGACTTCTGCCGGATAAGGCATTTAAAATCTTAATATAGAACAAAGGACCAAAATGATTGATAATGATAAAGTTTATGTTTTTAAAATTCATAATGAAAACAAGCGTTTAATGAAGCGCTCTCAAAAATATAGTGTAGACTTGTAGGTTTATTAAACTATATTTTCCAAGTAAATTTATATATAAATCTTATAACACTTAAACATTAAAACATTTCGGGAAGTTATTTTTGCTTAAAACTGAAAATAAACACAAAAACTAACACAAAAATTAACACAGACATTGAAAGTCATGAAAACTAAAGAAAATTAATTTTAATAACTACAAACAACTTAATACAGATAAAAATATCTTGCCAAGAGAATAATCATTTTGTTTAACGAATATTATATTATTTACAATATTTCTTTTTTATCTTAGATTACAGTACAGATTAAAAAATGATGCGCTTACAATATGATTACATGGTTTTATACAAACAATATACAATCTTAATAATAAATATGTACTAATAATGATATTATCTAACACAATTCACAAGCAATACTTGTGCAAGTAAAGTAGTAATACTATGCGAAGCAAGACATTTCTCAATGCGTTACAAATAACAAGTCTTCAATTCAAATACATTAACACCCGTATTCTAATACGTATCTCGAGCTTTCCTCGACTTCACTCAACGTCTGTCAACGAAAATTTACAGTCTGAGTCGGCAAATAACTCAATTAACTCACGTCCACTCACGTTAAGAAAATTTCTGAGTAGAAAATTTAACACCTCCATCCGTTACTTCGAGCTATATATTAAAATATTATATTATTTTTGTGTTATTTCAATCATGAATTTTCGATTGAAATTTGTCATACGTCATATTTGACGTATCCTCTGAGTAGAGTAAAAATAAGGTAACTTCTTAGAATACAAGTGTAAGACCTAATTTAAACAAGAAGTGACCATAGAACATTAAACGAGGTTTTAATGTTCTGTGGAAGTGATTTGTCACTGAAGTATCGTCTCTGAATAGATTTATGGGGCCTGTGCTTAATAAGAATTTAGTATTGTTTGTAAATACAGGTGTTAATCTTTTAAGTATAGACACATAATGTTTACATTATAATGTTTCATTGATACGTTTTAATATTCCTTTCTTTTTCCGACATGTTTCGACTTATATTTTTACTAACGATTGAGCCAAACCCAGCGACTTTATCGCGATAATTGTAAGTTAATATTATAGGGTTTATATTTTGGGGTTTACATTATCTTCTGCCTATTTTATTAAATTTGGAGTATAGTTCAATACAATTACATCCAAATATGTAACACACAAGATCTCAATATCCTAACTCTCACTTTAAGTTACTATTATTTGAAACAATTTAATTAATATCGAAATAGTGATCCAGTTTATTATTATTTTTTTATACCGCGATAAAGAAATGTTGACCATTGTTTCTTCTGGTGGAAAGTGATAACGAGGTCGAGGAAAATAATTTTATTTTCAATTAACAATATACAACAAGATATTTCCCGCTGTAAATAGAAGTTTATCGAACGTCATTTATTTTATTAACTCTTGTAAAACACTCCATTTGCTTCAGCAATAATGAAATACATTTCCTGGTTATTATTATTACTAGTTTGCAGTTAAATTATTAAAATGTATAAATTTATCGAAAAGAGCCTTTATGTTCATGATCCAAAATTAGGTCAAAAGAATAAGAAAATGTAATTAATGAGTTTAGGTGTTTTATCCAAACAACAAATGTACAAACGGTAATAAAAAATATACGGAAGATCAAAACTTGAAAGATACGATTGGCTAGTAAGTATAATATTTTTAAAAATATCAAACTTAAGTCAAGCATTTGTTCTCACACAAAATACGCCTAAACCTAAAATCTTATTTCGAGATAGGATTAGCATGACGCATTACTAATTCTTCCTAATAGCAAATAATTTCACGGCACACTAGTGAAAGATACAATTAATTTATTATTTCAATTTATTAACAGCATTTAAACTTCAAATAAGAAAACTTTATTCAGATTATCCAAATTTTTGTGATGTATTTTTAGTAAATAACACAATGCTCTATGTTGTATACCGGATATTAATAACATTGAAATCTTCCAGGCAACAATAAGAAATAGGCAAATATACTTAACTTTAAAATTACACAAAACTTATTATTCATGTCATATACATACAAACCTTCCTCTTGAATCACTATCTCTTAAAAAGCCGCATCAAAATCTGTTCTGCAGTTTTAACGATCTAAGCATACATACATACAGACAGACGCGGGATGCGACTTTGCTTAATACTATGAACAAAATCATTAAAATAAATTTAGTTATCAAGATTTAAGACCTTAATACTTTTTATGCATAATTTGCACTCTTTCTACTTTTTTATAATAAAATACAGCTTATACCCATCAAGGATTCTAATGGTACAAGAATTTATCGGATCCGTAGTTCAAAGCCAAAGTCTAAGTCAAAATGTTTATTTTCCAAATCGGCCTCTATTAAGGCGCTTTACAAACGTCATTCCAGATCTATTCCATGCAAGGAAACAGACAATTGCAATTTTCCTTCTGTATATAGAAAAACAGTTTAATTCATAACAAAACACTCCAAAACAAATTAACCAGTAACAAGTACCATTAGGAGAGGCGCCTAGCCCACTTGGGCACGCGCCTCTTTATAAAGGATTACAGAGTATAAATAGCATAGAGCGAACGTGAGCGTGAAACAAAGTTGGTAGTAAGAGACGCGCTCTATAAAACGTAAAAACATACTAGCATGTGCTTGTGTATAAAAAGTTGTTGATTATTATTATAGATAAAAATAATTAAATACGATTTAAAATGCAACAATCTATAATAATAATTAACTTAAATTTATATTATCTATATCTTCAATCCTCTAACGGCCGTTTTCAATATTCTATCTATCCCTTGTTTTGCTCACTTAAGTCAGACAAATCTATCTATTTGCACTTACTTTGATTTCAATATCCTAATGACGGATACATTTGCTATGACTTTTGTCTATCTATTGTCATATAAATTGACATAACAATCTATCCATAATCATTGATACATTATTGAAAATGGCCGTAAGACAAAGGTTTCCAACATTTTTTCGGGGACTATTGTGAGTCTTGCGGTAGTGGGGGTTAACAAATCTTTTGCGGACCACCTTTTTTTTTCTACAAACCACAAATTGGGGACTACCGCTCTGAAGCTTATGGCTCAGATATATTACTATATTCATATTAACATTTTCATTATTTCTTTAAAAATTCAACAAGACTAACAGGTATAAATAAATGACTACGCTCTTTGTCTCATACACCAATTTTAAAATGATTAATTGGCCTAATAAGAAATACAAATTAAAAATGCTTAAAGCGACGGTATAATCTATTGAGCGATCTCTTCCAGAGAATTACTAATAGGACATCAGAAATCGAAATAAAGTTGGTATTGGGAATCATTACAGTTGTATCCGAAATATTAGCATACGATTAGATAATATTTATCAATTGGGAATTTGAAAAAAAAATAATTAATGATTATTTTTATATATTTGAACGCTTTATT
>LQNK01002880.1:38001-77643 GCA_001586405.1 Phoebis sennae | reverse complement strand
AAAAAAAAAAAAAAAAATACGGTCAAATTGATAACCTCCTCCTTTTTTTGTAAGTCGGTTAATAAATAAAATATAGCCTATAACTTGCACCTAATATTGGTCTAACAGCATGTGAAATTTTATAAAAATCTGCCCAGTGGTTATTACGCGATTGACGCACATACAAACAGATAAACAGACAAACAGACCAACAGAAAAAAAAATTAACCATGGTTTTGGTATCTATAGAATATACATATTGCATACCAATTACTCTTTTTGAAAAATATCCAATGCACAGAAATGGTTCGGTTACTGTTTTATTATATGTATAGATAGTATAAAACAATTAACAAAGTCGCTTCTCGTTGTCCCTATAATATGTCTATTTGGTATTTGGTGTGATTTTTTTTACACAGACTAGTTCAAGAGGAATGTTTTTAGGTATGATGATGACATGTATATTGTAGTACGTGTGAAGCTGGTACGTCGATAGTTGTTAATAAAACTGCATAAAACAGTATTGCACTGTTTTTAATACAAAAGGGGGGCCTATATTCTTCTTCCAATTTCTTTCCTCTCATGTTGTTGATGTTTTACAAATCTTATATGTACAGGCAAAGAATTGGTTTATTTGTTCGAATGCACTAACTACTAATTGCTAATCCAATTTGAAAAAAAAGTGTTAGATAGACCATTCATGGACGAAGGCTTTATGTTGTATAACCTTATGTTACGGGAGCAGCTAATCGTATAAATATATTTCTTATAGTCCTGAGATAAAAAGTGTTAATTAAATTTAATTCAGTAATTATGACCCGGACAAATTCTCATGAATATTGGATTTCAGTTAGCGACAATGAACACTTTTGATCAAGCGCCAAGTTAATTTGGCCGCATTTTACTGACATTGTTTTAAGATAGCTCATTATCAAACTGAGCTCGGCTCTTGCATAATTTTAAGCTAGTTTTCACATTTATTTTAGATAAATTACTTACTTACTGCGATGGCGCTGAAACCCCAAAGTGGGTTTTGGCCGACCCAAGATGATTCGTTGAAGGATTCGTTCCAATCTTCAGCTTTAAGCCCTTCGAGGTCTTTTAGTATTTCGTCTTTCCAGCGATATCACGGCCGTCCAACTGGCCTTTGTCCTGCTGCTTTGCCGCTGTATAACGTTCCTCCTAACCGAATTTCGGCCACGGCGGCCAATCTCTACAGAGATCAGCCAACTGCGCGGGAGATATTATAGTGCAAAGTGTGTGCGCAAACACAGGTGCACTCTCTATTCCTTTACTCTCATAGCCCGATGGGACGGTAGACCGACACGACCGGAGAGAGGTCAGGCGCAGGACCGACGGCTTTACGTGCTCTCCGAGGCACGGGGGTGCTCCAGCACCGCCAACTTCCAGACTCAGGGCTGTTACTGAGATTTCTTTGTCAGAAAAATCCCAATAACATTTTTTTTTTGGCCCCACCCGGGATTCGAACCCGAGACCCCTCGATCTGTAGTCAAAGATGCAACCACTAGACCAACGAGGCAGTCAGACTGCCGCTGTATTGGCAAGGTGCGCGATGACAACGCCAACTAGCGGTTGCAATGTCAGCGGACCGTCATTACGAAAAATAATAAACAAACAGTTATTTCTAATGGTACATCGTACTTTATTAGTTCTCTACCTATATATAAACCATCAATAGTAATATTTATCTTTTTTTTACATACGTACATGCCACAATCAATAAAGTTTAATAATATAGAAGGGCTTTCTCATGGCGGACTTCACAGAAAGTAAGTAAATAAAACCTTAACCGATTTAAATGCGGTTTTCGATAATAAATTACGACACGCCCCGCAGACGTTCTAGTGTTTATTTCATTCAAATCGGTTTACAAACAAAAAAGATATGAGGGTTCAAAGCGATCCATAAAAAATATCAATGGGCGTAGGTAGATTAAGTTGAATCTTTTTAAATATTGTTTGCATAATGCTTTCTAATACAAATTTTGCCTTCTCTTGATTCCCAGAGTAGATTACCGTCATGGTGGCCAATCACAATAAAGACTAACCAACATGCAGAAGTTATTATTTGCGTTTATAAGCAAATACGCGTTAAATGCGTGAAAACATACAAGTCTCTTTCATTCTGAGAATATATTAATATTTAAAATAGAATTATTGGAATTATATAAACATGAACAGTGACACTTTTGATATATTTCATTAAGGATATAATTTGGACTTAAAAAAACAGTTATTAAATCGCAATTATTGGAAGAGAAGAAAAGAACTATTCTTTTAAAATAAAAGTAGAAGTTTATTAATGGGGTTTTTTTTCAAAAATTAAGTGTTGACAAGATATATTTACAGAAAAACGTTTCTAAATCGTAAAAATTGTCATACCACCAAGTACAGAATTTTGTATTCCACGCGGCCTAAGCTTCAGGCGGAAAGCTAGTTTATATTATTATAAACGCGAACTTTTAAATATAAATAAACATGCTTTTATAAGAATGTTTTTATGGTTTTATAACCATGTTTTTATGATTTTATAAACCTGTTTATTTATTTTTAAAAGCACGCGCGTATCGGTAATAAAGGTAAAAAGTGACAAATCGTCTGGGGTAAGTTGGTTTTTTAGCCACGGTGAGCGCTGCGGTCGATTCGGGTTCTCCCACCACCTACTTTGCACCTAGCGAATACCCTTTTTACGGCACTATCCTCCGTTAGATAAATTAGTCATTGCAAAACATTAAAAATGTAAAAGAAGTTTGTATGAGGCATTCCGCAATTTGCAACATATGCATATGTTTATAGCTGACAAACAATACGTGCATTATATTTTTTGGAAATTGCTCCATCCTCTAGTAATGGATGAATTTTTGTGATGCCCCGAATTTAAAAGATAAATTTGATCATTGCATTTACACTTATTTAGTAAAACGGAAGAAATTGTTTGTTTAAATACGATAATCTTCTACTAAATTACTCTAGGGATTTCAAAAATTCTTTATTATTAAGATAACAGGTTTATGACAAAGGCTATAAATATTACGTAACTACGCGGTTTAAATCGCGAAGCACAATAATATCAAAACTTTGAATAAACGTACCAAAATGAAACCATTTACAGAATTTGAACAACTCGAATACTTCTTCAGAAATTTCGTTTGTCTTATTGTATTGTACAAACTATAACTTTATTTTGTGCTCGGAGATTTGAGTTGTGACTTTCTTATTTATTTAGGAACACAAAGATACGCTTTTGATTACAAAACAAAGCGCAAATAACAAATATAAAGATAAATAATACCTATTAGTTTGATTAGATGTGATCTTTTATTTTATCGAATTATATGAATTAGGTATAATAAAAATAGCCTCCCGAACCGATATCGGTCATGGCGGCCAATCTCAACAGAGGCTAGCCAGGAACGCAGAGTTTAATATAAGTGTAGATATATCAAGTGCAATATAAACTGATTAATTTTAAATTACAGCCTTTATAAAGATAAATTGTATACTTAAACTATTGCATATCAATTTCCGATTTCGTGTATTCACGAGAGATTTTTAAAGATATAACAATTATACTATTTTTGTTTGTGATTTTACTGAACGGAATTGGATGAAATTTTACACTAATATACATATACCTTATACATAAATATTATAATAGGCTACAATATACAATACCATGTGTAGCAGTGGACACAAGCTATTTTATTAATATAACTCACGTTCTCGGCATTTTTACCTCAGATCGCAATATTTTCCTTCCCGATTGAGAGTTGTTGACCTATTTGACTGAATATTCCCTAATGGATCTCGGCTCTCGGCTCTAACATCTGCGTCATTTATCGATTTTTGGTAAAAAGAAAGTAAGTACGTGATTATGTCGCGATATTCTACTACGTTTTTAATTTAAATACTCATTATATTAGTGGTAATACTTTAAAATATATAATTACTTTTAGCCCCTTATATAGACCTGCGTATAATCTGCTATTATTTATCTTTAATATCAGTAAATAATAAATGCGAAAGTAATTCTGTATGTCTATCTCTTCTTCACGCTTAAACAACTGAACAGATTTGTTTGAAATTTTGTAGTAAAGTAGTTTAAAACTCGAGAAAGGACATAAGATACTTTTTATACCGGAAACAGCAATTGGACGGGAAACAAACTTAGTTACTTACTGAACAAACCTGACTACCATAATCGGAAATAATGATTTAAAACAAAAAAAAATATAGCATATACCTATATATAAATAGTTTTTAATCCATACTAATGAAGACTAAAGCCGGCCACGAATTGTAGTATCTTTAAATTATGCAAATAACTATGAAATTTGCAAAACTAAAAATAAATAAAACAATTTTTACATGTTAATTATATACTTTATGATTTATAACGCAGAATATGCATA
This sequence comes from Phoebis sennae, assembly GCA_001586405.1. NCBI lineage: Eukaryota > Metazoa > Arthropoda > Insecta > Lepidoptera > Pieridae > Phoebis > Phoebis sennae. The sequence continues at coordinate 73,232 of LQNK01002880.1, read as the reverse complement.
GACTAAAAGTCTGGTTTTATTTAAAAGAGATCAAACCGGATTAATTATAATATAAATTGCACTTTTAAATGTATCAAATATCACAATTCATCATAGAAAGTAAAACCTCATATTTACATAACATAGAAAATTAAATGAATATCTGACTATCTACAGAGAATAGTGTAAAGAGTGGATATTATTATGTACCTGTAGAGAGGTTATGACAGTTGAGAAAAATATATTTTATGTTCAATAAAAGTCCCTCGGTTTTGAGATTTATGTATGTACATACATCCTCACAAAATTTCGCATTTATAATATTTGTAGGATTAATTGCGAAAGAAAATTAATTCCTTAATACATGTACACATAATAAAAAAAACAAATGCAATATTCTTATTAAATAATAATTACAATAAATAGTATTTCAAAGAATTCATACTAATATTCAACCAATCTACATATTTAGTTGAGACTGTTCTGTAAAAATGTTCTATTATTGAGGGTTATACTGGGAGACAAACGCGGCCGAAGCCACGGTACAAGCTTATATAAAATTAACTAAAAAAGCCACTTTCACGTTCAAGAAGAAAGCGTGCCCCCAAATTAACAATCTGTAACAAACAGATTTATAGGTGCTATAAAATAATATGGTTTGAAGCGAATTTAAACACTGCTATCTAAATATGAGATCTCTTAACGTGCTAAAGTGATATCTAATTACCTTATCTTTGTTATTAGTTATGAGTTATATATACGCGTTTAACGAGCTTAATAACCATTTAGTGGTAGTAGATAAATATAGGATGTAATAATCTATGTTAAAAATAGATTTGGGTGTAACATAATATTTGCAAGTTTTTTTAACAAAGTTTTGATATTGACGAAGCGAAGTGAGGTCTTAGAATCGAGATAGAGTGTATTTGAGTAATTATTAGTTGTCTGGCGATAACTGGAGTATCGTTTATCCGATTTTGATAAATTTTTGTAGGTGAATAGTAATTGTTCGAAGATGAGTGACATTAGGAGGAGTTACAAAGATAGAGTGGTCTAAAGGGCAAGTTTAATACAAATTTACCCGAGTTGATACCATATCAAGAAGGTATGATATCTTAGGTATGGTATCTATCTTACAGTTACAAGTTTTTTTTATGTAACAGCGCACAAGTGGAGCATGTGCTTCACCTGATGTTAAATAGCTGACCGCAGCCCATGAACATCTACAACAGCAAAACGTCACAGATGCCTTGCCGGCTTGAAGGAAGGATAGGATTAATGATGGGAAATTAGGAGAGAAATGGCATAGGAATACAAGTCTCCGGGCACCCGCTTATCGGACGAAACACAGTGCAATACTGCTTCACGCCAATCTTCTGCTGAGTGGTTTCTCTCTTTCATATGATTTCCACGTAGCTTCAAAAATCTTCTCTTGGCCTCCTCTAGTACTAACTTTGTCTTTGCTTTGTAAAACATATAAGACATATAAGAATCAATCTTCGCAATCCAATTGTTTTCTCTTCCACATATTTCCTTCATTCCACTTATAGACGTAATAAAACAATTTCAAGTCATTATGTCGCCCATGTCTCCGTAGTCGGCATCGCATGAGGAAAAGTTAAAAGGCTGGACTTTTTACCTATTACTTATATTACCTTCGTGAAAGGTAATTATCGTAATTATAATGTCACTTTCTAAGGCGACTCGAATGAAACTCGTAGGAAGTGAGATATGGGATCGTATTACGGTTTTATGAGGTGCAAAGAACTTTAATGCGAGATTCCTTCATGGTAATTAGTGATTATTTTACGTATTTGTACTAATATTATAAAAGATATATAATAAGTTCCGAAATTGATAGATGATTTGGATTTTTTAGCATTTGAATTTTATACCTTCTCCGTAGAATATACGCTGTATTTTAAAATGAATAAGCTTAATTAATAATTACGACTGAATTATCTATGAAAAACTATGTAAATGCCATTCTGAAAATCCATGTAGTCTATGTCATTACCGTACTTATAACAAATCCCTCACACCTCACATATCAAAATCCAAGTGATGTATGGCGTACAAAGAAATGGACATATTATAAATATACAGACGCTCGAAAAACATAACCCTTCTTCTGTCGCAGTCGGGTAAAAAGTGACTAATGCAAGCACGAGTGAATACGCAGAGCGTAGTATTCAGCAGCAGAAAACGATGATTTCAAAGTTTTGAGTTGACCATTGTCATGGTACTTACAGCCGAAAACTCAAATATTATTCAAATTTGAGACGAGTTACAGATAGTTTTGCCCTTCATGAACATGAAATTGACATTAAGAGACTCTCAAAAGTAAATATTGACGTTTGAAATCTTTAGCTTTTCATATTATTTTAATATTACTAGTGGTTGTTTAGTAACCGAAATTCGTCAAAAAATATTTTGGACTTTTTCTTTATAAATATTAAACTGAAGAAACCAAATTAACTCCTTCAGCCGCGATATTGTCTTAAAGGGTTACCAAGTTTTGATGAAATATTTATTGTATAAGCCTGCGGCTTCACTCGCATTAAATTCGACGTTTACAGATCAATAAAAGTATCGTTTCGCTAATTCGGCCAATAGCCTATCTGACAACGAAATTCCATCCAAAATCATTAACAAATAGCGGCGTGATTGAAACAAACTTTATAAATATGACATTAAGATACACTGATTGAAATATCGATTATAGGCGAGGTGTAATGCAGAATTATTTCTTCATATTCCGCGAAAGGCTTTGAGCAGCCGGTGCTGTGAAGTTATTAAATAAATCTCGATGGTATCTGCTAACAAGCAGGAAAGAATCTAGATAGTGGTCTCGATTAGGAGCAATTAAAGCGAAGGTACCGCTTCGGTGCGCTTTGTGCCACGTGACAGGCGCACTCCAAAACGCATCGCGTGACTTTTGCCGGTGTACTCAGTGTTCTCGATTTTGAATGAAATTTCGATTCGAGTCTATTGTAATGCGATTTTCGTCAGGTTTGGGTAAAATGATACAATGGAAGCTTTTTTTACAAGTTCACTAAATTATTTTATTGTATACTAGCTGACTCCGCGGTTTCACCCGCGTATATACATATCCCGTTCCCGTAGGATTTTCGGGATAAAAACTATCCTATGTCATTCCTGGGGTTTTAAAGAATCTCTGTACCAAATTTCATCCAAATCGGTCCTGTAGTTTCGGAGTCTATTCATTACAAACAAACAAACAAATCTTTCCTCTTTATAATATTAGTATAGATAACGAAGCATCTATAAGTAAGAGGAAGTAAAGCGAAGGCACCGCCTCGGTGTGCTTTGTGCCACATGACAGGTGCATTCTAAAACGCACCGCGTGACTTTTGCTGGTGAACTAGAAGTTCTCGATTTTTTTTGGAATTATGATTCGAGATAAAGTCATTTACCATACGAGTTCGTATATCGCGTGTCCGTCGCGTTGTCCTACTTTATTTGAGTATTTAAATATGTTTTTTTCTTTCTTCACTGGAGGTGCATCTGTAGATTCATTCAGTCTAAGTTATCTGCACTAACAAGCAGAGACAATCGGGAAAGACTTGATAAAGAGCAATTAAATCGAAGGCATCGCTTTGTGCCACGTGTCAGGCGCACTACAAAACGAATCGAGTGACTTTTGCCGTTGAACTAGGAGATCTTGATTTTGTTTCAAATTATGATTCGAGATAATGGTTTACTACTGTGTTATTTGCTGTACCCATTGTGCAGTCTGTCTAGTTTAGATTTTTCTTAGAGTCGCAACGAACACACGGGTAGTTGTTTAAAGGGACATTATATCTAACGTGTGGCTTGTGTTGCATTTAGATTATCAACCAAAATTTTTAGAAAAAATCTTTAGAAATTTTGCCAATGTCCAGTATATCGTTAAAATGATTTTAATTTTTAAATACAATTGTTGTTTAAAACCAATCTGTTTTATAAAATTGTACTCGTGGTCTTTGTAATACACTAAATAAATTTAACCAATTAAGACCACTGAATCGAGTTCGAGAAACAATAGTACCCGCGATGTTATCATATAGATAGTGAACACCGCACTCGTAGCCAAGATAACGCGGCTAATGCTCAGTGTTTCTATTTAGCAATTATTTGCCAGCTCATGAATAAATACAACTTTCCAAGCTAACAATTGCAGCGCAAACTTTTACAAATGCAAGCGAACTGAAGACTTGCTTTGTTTGTATGTGTTATTGAATTTAGAGAAGACACTCCTTATACTTATTTTAACCTATTCATGCTGAATTTTGTTTAAATCAATTTTTATTATTTACAAAAATAAGAAAAGACTTTGAAATTGAGCAAAAATTGACCTAATGGAAGATTTCTTTACTTCGTTGATGTCTACAAGTTATTAAGTTAGACTTAGTAGATTTGTTTTCTTTACAGTATCATTCAGTGCTATGAACCAAAAGAGTAAGAGGTCCAATATGTTTTGCAGAAAAAAGTGGGGCTTGAACAGGGATCACTTGACTTTATAAATACGGATTAATTACATAATATTCTACATTTTTGACTCAAATATTTTATTTTTGCAGCATTCAAAAAAATACTTTATTTGTATTTATTTCAAATCGGGAAAAGGTAAAAGAAATGTATAATTATTGTAAAAAAATTATAAACAAAACGATAATAATTGAGTAACATTAATGCTTGATGGGTTGGAAAGAGGCCCATTTACATTCTCCACCCAGTTCATCCCTTTTGGTATCCTCGTTTTCCGTGAACTATGTATTCAATTGGGGCCATGTCATTTTTGAACTTTCAGAAAGTAAACCCTACATTCAAACGAAAGAAATGCATTGCAACTCTTCCTCTGTTTATTACGAGCAAAAGTCTAAATTTAAATACAGATAATCAAGCTTAATAAAATGAAGCAAATAACAAATATGGTTAGTACTTTATTTTCTCTTCTTGGCGTTGTTAAATTGTTTTATCAACTTGCATACTAAAATGAATTTAACTTCTAGCAAACATTCATATGTAAATTCAGTAAAAAATAAAGGAATTCTGCGACCTAAATGTTTTCTGAATAACTGCGCGCGGAGATAGCATGAATATTTCGTTTTAATTCCATTTTGTACTGGCATCGTAATTCTTTGCTAAGCTTTAGAATATTTTTGGAAATGTTTTTATCGTGGCTTAGGTCTAATTTGTCTTGTTTTTCCACTTTTGTAGGTGGTAGATAAATTTAAGCAGTTTTATTTTTCATAGTTTTTCAGGTTAATTTGATTTTGTATCAATATTCTACAAAGAGAAGACATAGAATAAATACGGACGCATCATTCTAAAAAATAAAAGCAGAAGTAGGTTTGTGTCAAGAGCTATTGATGCTATTAAGTACAGCCACTTTCAAGTGTCAAGAATTTCACACATTAATTTTCTTCCTTTTCCTCCCCTATTGAAGGGCTTTACAAAATTTCCTCTCCATATATCAGTCCCAAATAAATTAAAACGACCAGTCATATCCCCGATCATAAATCGTTGGTGCTCAAGGAAAAGGTTCTATAATATTATGCTCGTTTGGGACGTTTTACTGGTGTACTTAGAAATATTCCAGATATTTCCGGATTTCTGATTCATGTGGTTATTCCTTTCGTCCGTATATTTTTATTTCATTATTTATGGAGTTATTTTTTATTTTTTATAAGGTTTTTACTAACATACTTTTTATCTTTCACGAGCATATTTTTTTTTCCGAACATAGTATCTGCTATTTCAAAGGTTGGTTAGAAAAAGTAACAGAGGGAAATAGAAAGAAAAAACAGGTAAATAGGGCTCAAAAATAACTTATAATTTAAATAATATTTTCTCTAAAATTACTCTATTGTATTTTCATTCTTTTCGCCGAATCGTTAAAGTCTCATATTGTAATTTTTGACAAAATATTTTTCCCTGAAATCCAAAATATATAAATTACCATCTGAATGACACATGTTTAAAAAATGTAGACGTGCGTGGTCTGCCGGCACGCGGGTCGCGGTTACGGGACTGTAATTAAACCGCAGCATAATTGGGTCAGGCATCCAGCGACACATTATACGCGTATGGCGGCAGCTTCGGTGTATACATTTTGAAGCTCCACCATTATTATGTTATACATCTATACATAACAGGCTAAAATTATTTGCTGATGTATACAACAACATACGAGGATTTGAAATTTCGCATATACGTTTCTCATGTCTAACGAAGGTTCCACAAAATTCAATTTCCAAAGGGTTGAAATTTTCCTATCTATATATAAAACCAAAATTAACATACACCCTGAATTTTATTCATTTTATTTTAATTTTTCTTCGACTATGTTGTTTTGGAAAGTTAGTTAAAAAGTGATCGACTGAGATATATTTCGAAGAAAAGGTATGTGAGCAAAGCCACGTATAAGAGTTGGCTTTATAGTGTCAATAGTGAAATTAAAATAGGTTATAGCTATTTTATGATTGCAACATGACGGTAATTAAACCGCAGTATAATTGGGTCAGGCAACAACATTAACACTTATGGCAGCAGTATTGGTTACTAACGCATTTGAAGCTATGCCATAACTACGGGTAACATCTTTTTTTGGCGAACGAAGCGAGGTTTACAGTCGACATGGACGGGCGAGTGTATATTTTTATGTAAGTACTAGCTGAGTTCCACGGTACCCGTAGGATTTTGGAGATAAAAACTATCCTATATCCTTCCTCGGGTGTCAAAGAATTTCTGTGCAACTTTTACAAGTAGTAAATAAAGCGATAAGAATTTCTTATTAAGCACTAACGATAATTGCTTGAGCAACAACGAGCAATAAAAAATAACCTGTGTGAACTATAAAAATAAAAGCATACGTCAAACTTGCCGCAAAATTTCCAATAGTTTTAACTCGCTTAGTAAAACAGAAAAATAAAAACAATTTTATTAGTACGCTTTTATTGTGCTATTTTATCGGCGCTTGCTTTTATTGTCCGCGACGTAAAATGTTTACGGTTAATGTGGCTATAGATTAAACTCGTGTAAAGATAATTTTTGATCAGTAATTTTGTACATGAGTTAAAGACTTGTTTTTGAGTGTACATGTTTTTATGCAGAGCTCTTTCTTGTAACGTATGGAATTTTATAGACATTTGCTCTGATACGATAACGTAAATTGACATGCGTAAATGACTTGCCTGCTGTATCATAAAAAAATTACGTTTTATATGCAGGAAGCCTACGGTTGCTTATAGATAGCGAAATAAGTAAGAAAAATAATCAAAATTGTAATGTTTACATACATTCGAGGTTGGGAACCGGGTGATCTGAAATTAACAGCTATTTTAGATACCATCTTCTTACAGTCTTGTCGTATTGGAGTGGGGAGGAATAAACGATTTATTTGTTAATGTTTATATTATTTGCATTTGTTTGTTTAATGTTTGTTTAATTTTGAAACGTTTATAACTTTATTTAATCTTGATTCTATATTTCTTTTTTTAACCATCACGAATTTTAATAAAATATACTGATCTTTTTTGTATATCTATGTCTTGCAAAAATTTCGTTTTTATATTTTCAATCTGTCAGAAGAAGACTGATTATTTACACAATACCATTCTATTATGTTAAGAATCGAGTGTTTAACAAATAAAAGCTTAGTGTCTCCGCTCTAGTTATTTTTAATTAAGATCAAAGAAACTCAAAGGAATATGAGTGTTGTCTGCGTCCTATATTATGAAGCCAAGTTCCGTTTCCCCGAGTGGGACGGATGTTTCACTTCCGTTGTTACTTGTTATCGATGTTATTAGGGGTTAGTAGGTAGTTATATATGATATAACCTACTAACCCCTATATAACCTAATAAGATAGCCTTGGTTATATCCTATATAACCTAATATACATATACTACTATATATTATAATATATAGTAGGGCATACAAGGCTTTCTGCCTTTTATGCCCTACTAAGCTTTCTTTTTACTAGGGATGAAACTTGGAAGTTTATAAAATGAAAAAAGAAATGTCCAGGGACATTTAACACTATGCCATCTGACCCTAAACTAAGCAAAACGTGTGTTAAGAGAACTAGATGCAGTCTAGTATGTCTATCAGCCAAGACATGTACAAATTTTTTTTGTAAATATATTCGTACTTATGAAGGAACATAAAAATGTTCATAATAACTTAATGTACATAATAATTTTCTACCCGTGGGGATCAACCCACACCCTCCGGCGCAACATATAACTATGCATGAGAATAGATAAATGAAGGGAATTTTGATCTAAATTTCATTAAAAGGAATAAATATTCTTCAAAATGAAGTAAGTATTAAGTACGTTGTACGAAGTAAGTACGTATTAAGCACAACATATGTAAGAAATTAAGGTTAGACCTTTATTTTGTCAGTGAGTCAAGAAAATTTGTTTTTTTTTTACTGAAAATCAGTGACTTATATTATATTTAATACATAATTATGAATTATATTTAATTATTTTTTTTTAACAATTTTATGTATATCTATATTATTTTTTTCTTGTGTATCCCAATTAAAGTATTTTCTTTCTTTCTTTATTTTGTGTGTTTATTAAGTCGGTTAAGAGTTGTAATTTGTAATGAAAAAATGAACGACTGTTCAGTGGATTACACAATGTCAAAAAATACATTTTGTAAATTTGTTTGTTTGTTGTTTGTTAATTAATTATTTTTCAAAAAAGCTTTGCAATACTTAGGGGTTATTCAAATAAAACTAAACCGTAGCGGTAACTTCTAGTTCAACACTTGTATGTGTTTACAGTGACCCCTAGCCGGGTGTCGAACAATTAGCGGTTAGCGTGTTTGTTTCGGCTTTGTTTGGGGCATGAAACATGTGTCCGCTACCGCTTTGTAAAGATTTAACGGGTTACTAATTTATATTCAATAGCCTCTGCCCGCGGCTTCACCAGCGCGAAGTTAGAGGTTAATTAAGATGAGATGCTTTTTTTGGCCGTAGGAGGCCCCGTATTCGTTTATTTCATAATTTTTTTCACTTCAGTAAACTTTAAGGTAAAGACATATTATCAACCAAAAATCCAAATCTTTACATTTACAATATCAGTAGGATAGTTATCCTTATCCTTACCTCCTTACTAATGTTATAAAAGCGAAAGTAACTTTTTCTGTCAGTCTCTTCATCATGCTTAAACCAAAGAACCGATTTCAATGAAATTTTGTACCGAGATTGTTTGAAACCCGAGGAAGGACATAGTATGGCTTTTATTCGGGAAATCCCAGTAGGTAGAATCCGGGTAGGTATACGAGTGGCACAGCTAGTCTATAAATATTATAAAGAATTACTAAAACTAGCTTGATCGAGAGATAGGACACATTTTACAGACATAAAGACTCTAATATTAACACGAGCGAAACCGCTGGCAGGAGCTAGTTGGAATTAAACTAAAAAGAGGATTTTATTTGTATGTATTTTTTCACACAAAAGCTTCAAAAATTCTTTCACTGAGGTATTTTTCACTGACATTATCATAGGTACAACTCGGTATAAATGTAGGTAAATTTAAAATAACATACTGGCTTCTTTTAATCCCGGAGTTGCCACGGGATCAGAAGTTACGCGGTTGAAATCGCGGGGCGCGGCTAGTATTAAAAAATCTCATAAATAAGTTCATACACTTTTAATCAACCATCAGTTAGCGCAACTTTGCCATCAGTAATTAACCAAGTGGTCTTATAAAAAGCTCCGTAAGCGGGAATAGTGGAAATATCACAAGGAGATAAACCCAGCAGATTTATAGCCCTCTTAGAAACACCAATTACCTTTTTATAGATTGATTGTAATAAAAACATAAATTAGGCCGATTGTTACACCGTCGTGTAATTCAACCGGTTACATTAGAACTGTATTTATATGAATTTACTTTTTAATGCAACCAGTTAGATTACAATTATATAGGCTTGTATTTTTGTAAATATATAAACGTTTTTATAAGCCATAAAAACGTTTATTAAACATTTCTAATAAATATTTCAGATATTAAAATACACATTAAAAACAAAAATTGATAATTGTTTTCATTTTCAATAATGTATCAACGATTATGTATAGATCGTTATGTCAAATTATATGACAATAGCTAGACAAAAGTCATAGCAAATGTATCCGTCATTAGGATATTGAAAATTGAAATCAGAGTAAGTGCAAATAGATAGATTTGTCTGACTTTAGTAAGCAAAATAAGGGATAGATAGAATATTGAAAACGGCCGATAGTGATCATATCCCATTCCGCTGGACAGATAGGGCTAAAATTTGGCATTCAGGTAGATGTTATCACGTAGGCAGCCGCTCAGAAAGGATTTTGATCAAATCCCACGGGTGAAACCGCGAGCACAACTTGTGTGATATAAATCTAAAGGGATTATTAGGAAAGGCAAGGAAGAGATCCACGGGAGTGAAGCCGCGGAACATCTAAAATAAATTAGAAATAATATATTTAAATTAACAATGTAACAGTATTAAAATGTAATCTATCCAATGTATAATTCCGTTGCATTCCAAATCTTCGGTGTAAGAACCAGCCCAATAAAATAGCCATTTAAAATGTTCCCATACAAGATACAGCAACTAATCACTTATCACTTTCACTTATTTCACACGAAACGATTTGTGACTTATGCGTACGAAAGTGATTTTTGGATATGTTAATTGGTATAGAACTTGAGTGGCGTCCAGTTATGAAACAAACGGGTATTCGGGTTACTTTCAAATCGTAATAGATCTGATAAATTTAATGTTTGTAGTGTAGACTTTCCACAAGTCAACAACCCATTCGTTTTTCTGAGCACCTGGTCACTTGGTGTAAATGACAGTTGCCCATGAATACTCGTAATACTAGGTTTGCATGTGTTTTCACGTTAATATAAAGAACTATAACAGGCTATACAGCATACTTGCATTTTCTGTATTGTTAAATACTATTCTTCCTAATAAAAATGCGAAAGTAATTCTGTCTTTTCTTCACGCCTAAACTACTAAACCGATTAGGATGAAATTTTGTAGATTTAAAACCCTAGAAAAGGCATAGGCTAGTTTTTATCTCGGAAATCCAATCGGAAAGGAAGATATACATGGGTGAAACCGTTGGGATAGTATAAAGTATAATATAAACTAATATAAAACTAACTAATATAAACTAATATAAAACTAACTAATGATGGCGGGCTTAAGAATACTAGTAAAATTTCGGGTACCACTAATAAGAAAAACCTATACAAATAATATGACATGATAAATAATGTTTTTTATAAATGAAATATTTCATGATGGAAAATTGTGTTTTAGAAAATATATTAAACATATTCATTATTTTCTTCTAAATGCTTTTTGAATACATCAGAAACACTGTTTAGAGTTCTTTAGAAGCGTGCCAAGAGAAAATTCAATGATTTGGAAACTTGGAATGAATGCGCTCACACGGTATCAAAACGATATGTAAAAAATCCGACTCATATTATAAATGCGAATTTTTGTGAGTATCGATGGATGCATGTTTTTTACTCTCACATTTTTTTGTATCTTTTGTCAGATCTTGTACTGTTTTTATTTTTTAGTGTATTTGTCTTGTTGGTGGTGTTTAGAAAATAAATGTCTTTTCTTTCTCTTTATTTTTCCTTTCTTTACACGTAAAAATTGCTGGTAAACATATCGGTAAAGATCCGGAATAATTCATAGGCTAGTAAATCCCAAAATTCTCACGGATCAATAGTTAGACGGGTGAAACCGCGGGGTGTGGCGAGTTGTATCATTTTTATTTATTTTTTCTTTATCATAACGGCGATCGTTTTATTTTTCTGGGCTGCTTTTTATAGATTTACATAGCAGGAAACAACCATATGGGGGTAGTTAAAGTCTATCTAAAAATCGCAGTTTCTATATTCCAGTTCACGAGATTTGAAAATACGTCACCTTTCATACCTGTGAACTACAAACGTTATAAAAACATTTCGCGTGACTAAATAAAGATTTTCCAGAGTTTTCCATGCGGACCGTAATGCAACAAAAGCTCGCAATTCATTCACAGTCCGACACCGGAACGAATAAAATGAGAACTGGGAAAAATATTGTATGTGTAGCTCCGTTTAGATAAAACCTCCTTCCTTTGTTTCAATTTAATATTGCTTTGTTTTACTGCAACAGATATAGACTGATTTTTGTTTTATAAGTGTAGAGAGATAGTTTTCTTAGAGTAATGAAACATATAACAGTAGGAGCAGAGCATTGCACGATTGGGCCAAGCTCGCACCGGTGAAATTACCAACCCATCCAGCAGAACATCGGCGTGAAGACTGCTTCACTGTGTCAACTTCAATTGTAGTGACGGGGCTTTGGAGGCCTGTATTCCCATTTCTCTCCTATACTGTTCTACACCACTCTCAATTTCTCATCATTAATCCTCTAACCTTCAAACCAGCAGAAATCGTTCACACTTTAATGTTGTATATGTTCATGCGCTGCAGTCAGTCATATAACATCAGGTGAACCGCATGCTCCGCTTGACTGCTGTGACATAAACAAAAAAAGAGGAATAAAAAAAGTATCATAAATGAAAGATGTAAAAATAAATAAAGCGGAAGAGTTGTTTGTTTGAACACGTTGACTTCAGGAACTACTGGATTGATTTGAAAAAATATTTTATGTTAGAAAGACCATTAATCTAGGCTATGGGGTATATAACATGATGCTAAGGGTCAACCCATGCGGACTAGCTAGAAAAGAGTGAAAAAGGACTTCCGATGTACTGATCAGGTGCAACACACATTTAAAGTACTACAATTACTCCCAGGTTTTCTGTGACTCAGTAAAATTTTCCCCGGGGCCCAATTCGTGACAAAGTAATGCTCGACTCCCACTCAAAACTCTTATTCAAGATTAATAAATTTGAGCAGTTAAATAGTTATTGTTATGTTGTTTATGTGATTGTATTTCCTGTTAGTAATTATTTGTAAAACAGTTAATAGAATTACAAGGCAATTTTATGAAGATGGATACGGTGGATATATTATTATTGCGTATTATATAGAAAAATGGGCTAAACGTTGAACCTTGCACTATGTTTCTTTTTGTATATTATATTTTGTATATTATATTCGAAGGATCGCAATCGAATAAACTATAAAGAAACTTGGTGAACTTCGTGAAATGTTATGTTAATAGTCTTGACTGGGTACAAAACGTTTTAAATTAACTTTGAAGTAATTAGACATCTCATAGTAATGGACATGCCTATAGTTGGGCAAATACATATTATAGTATAATAAAATAAAATCAATTTTATTTAAAATACATATTATATCTATTTTAAAATTGAAAAATTTTAACTATAGTCTACCTCGTACTGATAAGATGTTCGTAAATTAGTTTGTAGTAATAAAATAAATTTGTGCACATTTAAAATCCAACATTGCTTTTAAATATGCTATAAACAAAACAAAGATGATGAATAATTTAATTAACGCGCATTTTATATACAGCAATAAAGATATCAATAATCTTTAATGTATGTCTGCAAATTTTACGCGTCCGACATAAAATATATTAAAAAGAAAGATCGTGATTTATTTTATTTGCAAAACATGTTGTTTGAAAGTCTGCATTTTTTTTTAAATACTAATATCGATAATCTCATATCAAATATCGTACCCCAACTACGCTTATTAATATTATTATATAGATTATTCACCTGAATAAATTGCCGTTGATAATGCCTGTGAAAATTCACAAACACTGGGAATCGCATATCCCACTAAAATTGTTCTTGCTCAAACTCTCTTGTAAGTGGTCAACGCCGCCCATAAGCACCCACAACTTTTTAGACGGTGGTACGCTCTTTTCTTGAAGGTCCCGATATCGTATCTTAATGAGAACACCGCTGCTGGAAGTTGATTTCAGATTTCGGTTGTGCCTGTTAAGAAGTTTCTTCTGAAAAGCCTTCAGATGAAACCGCATAACTCCAAGTTCTATGGTTCTCCCTTTTCCGTCCGTGCTGTGAAACTATGGAATTGCTTGCCAAATTTAGTTAAAAGAGCCCAATTGTTACATTATACATTCAAAAAGCTGCTACATAAGCATTACTTACTCACATGCCTAATATTTACTAGCATTTTTTAGCACTATTACAACGAGCGTATGTTCCTCCATTTTTCAATTTAATTTTATGCAGATAGAAAATGTTATGTCAGAAATAATATCAAATAATCAAAGTTATTTAGATTCTTCACATAAAGAAATTGGAGTTAAATGTGTCTGCGAAAATTCCCATATGTTTAAACGCTTGGAATCTCATCTCTCTCATCACAAATAATCGTGCTTCTCTAATTACAAGGGATACGCTTCAAGGATATTATTTTATAATTATAATGTGGGTCAAGTATGTTAGTAGAAACGTGTTATTTGCGTTTTATTTCCGTACTAGGCTGTATCTTTAAGGCTAGCTGCAATTTTATAATTATTTACTTACGTGAGTTTTAAAATAAAAATGTGGTATTAAATAGGTATTTTTATGTATTACCAGCTGCTGTCCTCGGCTTAGCACGAGTAAAAATCATTGTCTATAGATATACAAAAAAAATCCTATCACTTAAACCATATAGTCCTATCTGTATAAGAAATTTCATTAAAGTATGTTTAGTAGTTGCGTTGTGAATGACACATAAAAATATCTAAATATTCAAACTTTTCTTCACCTTCAGCAATAAAAGACCCATGTATTCTGTACACCAATGACATTTCTCTCCCATCCTGTTCTATTCCTCTCACAATTTCCCATCATTGATCCTCTACCTTTCCCTCAAGGCATCTACGACACTCCTTCACGACCATCTGTTTTCTCCCATTTCCCATCATTAATAGATTTTGCTGTTGTAGATGTTCATGGGCGGTCAGTCACTAAATGTCAGGTTAACCGCATGCTCTGCTTGCCTGTTGTAACATAAAAGAAAGAAAAGACTTTTACATTTATAATATGAGTAGAATAGTTATTGGTATGTCAAACTTTTTTCCAGTTAGAATTAAAAATATGTTTTCGTGGCATAAGGTCCATTAGTAACTGGAAGGATATTATTATGTCAATATATTTTATTACCTAAATAAATGAAATTTTGTTTTTAAAAATATCACAACGAAAATATTTCTTTATTTGTATTACATTATGAAATAAAAATTCACAATGGAAAGCAAATAAAACTGTCATGATAATTTATTTTAAAAAATACGGTATGCTTTTGGAGTAATATTTAAGCATGCTTTAAATTATTTTGTTTATGAAATTTTGAATGCATAAATATTGTAAGTTTTGTTTGTATGTTACAATATTTATAATTTGTATGTTCTTCAATATTTATTATTTGATATAATAAGATACTTACAAAATTGATATATTGTGTAAAACACGTATCTATTTTTCATCCATTGTCTTTGAAGAATCAGAAGGCTTCAGATTTTTTAATTGATGATCACTAACCGCGCCCTGCGGTTTCACCTGCGTAACATCCCGTGTCAACTCCGGAATAAAAAGTAGTCTATATGTTATTCTGAACCCTAACCTATATATAGGTTAGGGTACATATATGTATACCAAGATTCATCATAATTGGTTCCGTAAGTTTGACGTGAAATAGTAACAAACACATACATACATACATCCTCACAAACTTTCGCATTTATAATATTAATAGGATTTGTATCTTATTTAATTCCGAAGAGATAAAACAAGTTGTAGGTAATGCGAGTACGGAAGTAGTCCGTCTCTATAAATGGATAATGGACATAAGTAGTAAAAAGTCTTCAAATTAATCATTTCAAGTTTATCATTTGGCACCCGGTTAAAAACATCAGTCACATTAGAAAGAAAGAAAGAAAAGTCTTATTTGAAACAATTTGTACATATATGGTGATTTAAAAATAAAGATCAAGAAAATTACACAATATGCACGCAACTGCCAATAAAATGACCAACAGCTGGTAGCTGGCAGCCAGCATCACGCTTAGGCCTCCTCGTAACATCAGACAATGTACTCCATAGTCCATACCAGTTACCAACAAACTCAATGACAGTTTGCAAACAAATGTTTTAGTTACTTACATGTTTCTATGATCGCAAAAAGAAATAATTAAAATAAATTAAAATGTAGAAAAAGGGAAAATGTATAATCATTAAATAACAGCATTTATATATGAGTATCTTTACTATTGACGTCAAACACTGCGAAACACTAAACTGTATTTTATCTTATCCCTGAACATGTAAAAGAAGCCGTTAACATTCAATATTGTGGTCATAGACAATTACTATGAAATTAGCCGTTATGATATCGCGTATCTGTAATCTATGCTAAATTGCTAAGATAATTCGCAGTAAGACCGGAAGGTTGTGAGTTCGGTGCCTGGTAGATAAAACATTGTTACGATCTGCTGGTACACATGGTCGATGACTCTGCTCGATACCATAAACGGCTTAAACAACTGTAAAAATATTCAAATCCGACATAAATTATGAATGTTTATTCCACACCGAGGCGATACAAATCCGTCGTATAAGTCTCCTACTTTGTAATACGCTTTTTCTACTTAATGCGATAAGCCATGCATAATATGTGCATAATATTATATAGACAACTTTCAAGGGTCTAATCGCATCGCCTATTGCGCAAGCCGCAGGGAAAGCCTCCGCAAAAAAGTAATCCATAATTTCCAAACCGCATTTCAAAGGGAGCCCATCTCTATTACATCCGCGGAATTGCAATAAGTTTGCTATTTTGTCGAGCATCCCAATACATTTCACCGTATTCGAATCAGTTGCGCCCGCGCATCAGTTCCGTTCGCACGCGTTATTCGCGCGCCATCTGTCGACTCGCGAAGTGCGTCCGAAAAACACCTGTGATAGTGATATGGTTTTGTGTGCCAATCGGATTCGTTTTTAGTGCTATTGAAAAAGTAAGTTTGTGACCCGTTTCATATTCCAAAACAAACGTTCCATTTACAAATTACGAAATTATCTCCGATAAGTGTAAATAGTGTTGTGTTAGGTTAGTTACTAGGTTAACGATCCTACCGGCATGTAAAAAGTCGATATCGATAACAAAACAGAAACACGCGAAACACAAACCCAATTCAGAAGAGTGGATTGCTAATTAATGATATATGCGTTTATTACGTGCACGTATTTAAATTATTTAGAAATCTCAGTCGTCACATGAATGATAAAGTGCACGAAATCGACGGAGCGGCGCGCTTAGATGCTGCGATCTGTCTAGTGTAATACCGTGGACGTATTATAATAAACTAAATCAAATATGAGCTACGACTGAAACTTTATCGAGATTCCAGTCGAGTTTCATTTATAATAATGTTTGAAGCGCTCTCACAATTAAAAAGTAAATCGATTCGCGGAGACATGCAAAAACGGCGCCGAGTGATAGTATAACAAATCGTTTAAAATAAAAGACATCAATGTCATTATCATAGAAACGATTGAGAGCAACACGAATGCAGAATAATAGAACACAAGTTATATTCACGATATCTTTATAGAGTATATTAGATGCTCAGTTCATGCAAAATGCAACGAATCTCAGTTAGCGGAGATTGGCTGCGTGTGCCCGCGTAGGGTTACTGGCATTACAAATATCAGCTGATTTATGAGCCGCGAAATTGTTTTTACTTTTTAATTGGAAATGTGTGAATCGGTAGGAGATAACATGCTCAACATATTAACTGTAAAATGCGTTGTGGGTGTTGAGATAGCGGTAATTGAAGAAAGTAAATAAAAATTCTAATGAGAAAATGAATATTCTTTATGCTAACAAGCAGTACTACGTCGACGCGTGTGACGTAAAAACGTTAGAGAAAAATTAATTATTGTAAACGTTATGATACTATTTGTTGATACTAATTTATAAAAAATCACAATAGAATATAAACGAAGTTTCGTTTGAAATAATGTACATAACGTATATTAATACCATTTCAACATTTACAAATTTACCTTATAAGTTCTTAATATGTTGAGCATGCATGTTTTAATTAACTTATAAGTAGCTGTTAAAAAAACTGCAAAAACATCTTAAAAAGAAATTCACTAGTACAGGATTACTAAAAAAAAGTTAAAGAAAAGAATATAGCTATACTGGTAACCCTACCCGAGTATGTTAGTGGCGCGCAAGCGTAGTGAGAGTTAGAATATGTAGCAGCGACCTGGAACGCATCGGCGAATTACCGCCCGTAAAGAAATTAATATTTTAATAACTCGCGTGCAGGTGAGAGCAAAGGTTTCCTTGTAGCTATTGCGGTAATCTCATGCTTTTGACGCAATTTTATGGTGGGCAAACGGTAATTTGTTTAACGGAACAAATTGAACGCGATCGTTATTCAATGTAGCTTTAATTTCTCACTCGACTCTCACATGGTTATGTAATGCGGTTTGAATAGAAATTTGTGATATCTTTAAGTAAAGGGCAGTAATAAATATTTTTATGTTTATATCATTTATTAATTTTTAAGTAAGGAAGTATAAAACCGTAAAACATCGATATTTTGCTATGATAGTGATGCCTCACTAATGATAGTTGTTCTTTACATATTTTTTATCAAAATCAAAAAAGTTGAAATCATTCATAAAATCCCCCTTATTTAATAACATTTCTAATTTCTTTGATACTTTGAACACAGAAACATAATCCGGAAAATATGAATTCAAGTCTAACCAGTACTGTGGCTTGTCATCGCTTCAATAATGCAGTTTAATTGACGACTAAGCAGTAATGTGCCCGTAATAAGATCCATAATCTTTGCCTAAGGCTGTGTCTTGACATCTGCTTGTCTGACCAGGAATTATATCGTAATGGCTAAACCGTAGTATATTAATTTGTTATTGCAGCTAAACATCTATTTATAACTACGGAGCAGTATATTTAAGCTTGTGATAGAAAGGCATTTTAACTATTAAAACGTTTATTTATTGGTTTGTTTCGACTGAATAAAGCATTAAAATTAAACTACAATATACAATTGTACTCAGAATGTAAGCTTTTCAAAGCTTGCAAATAAACTTATTTATTGAGCCAATTGATGGTTTGATTATTATTACTGAAGAAAAGCAGAAAATTATCACGTATTTCCGTTTCGGTCATGTTTCAACCAATAAATCGAACTCTAGACTATGTATGAATTTATTTCTATATGGATAAAAGTACGCAAAAACAAAATCCTATAAAACTTAGTAGTATCGTCACCAAATGTTATTTCAAATTTGTTCCAAATTGTTTTTTATTTGGCGAAAAAAATGCGCAAATCTATCTAATTTTGCCTATAACTTCCGTTAAATTCGCATCAGTCGAACTAACTCTTTCCTAATTTACAAATATCAATGGCTTTCATAGATGTTAGATAAAAAAAATATCCATCTACATGCCCATTAATACAACAAGAAGTAAAATTACTACAAAACTGCTATGCAAAAACACCCACGTCGAATAAACTCGAGTAATAAACAAATTGCCTTACCTACATACTCGTGTATGCGTTGACATCTTAATTGCATTTGCTTTTACCGACTGCAGAATGTAGGTAATTGATACGTAATTACCACTTTCGTGACGACAAAATGATGGAAATAGTCCATATCCCTTGGTAATAACGAGAGGTTAATAATTTTATAGTTTTTGTTCTTGTTGGTGATGTTCCTTTACTTGAAAGTTGAAACGGATTATAAGTTGTTTACAGTCAATGAAGTTTTTTAAATTCGATTGCTAAACAGCAATTGTCAAATTCAAAATTAGAATTTAGAATTCCACAGATTGCATAAAATCTTATCATATAATTTAATACAGATCAAAAAGAAATAAGTGAAGATGTGGCAATAAGAAAAATAAACTATTTTATGATATTTAAACATATTTGATACCTTTTCTTTTTATAGCTTATTATTATGTTAAATTACATGTCAAGATAATCTAAATAAGATACCGACGTAAAATGTCACTTGATATATTACTAATGAGATGTGTGCAACTAGCTCGTATTACGAAATGTTGGGAGAAAGGAAAAACCGTAAATTATCTGAATAATAAATGTCTCACTATTATCCAACTTTCACCTCTTAGAGTACCGTCAATTGATATTTAATGTACTGATAAGGCGATCAAGCACGGTACCAAATTAAGGTATCCCTTATCGAAGATGTGACTTTGAGAAATGTTAGGGCAAAAACATATAGCCGATCGACATACTTTTATTACGAAGACGGATGGTTTATGGTACAATTTTAATGGCGACGGAATTCGAATTTTAGAACAGATTCAAAATATTTAAGCGGGAATTTTTATCTGTGGTTAAGCTATTTCGATTTTTAATCTTAATGGCAACAAATTAAGAAAAAATAACGATGTCAATCAATGATAGTTTTTTTTTCTTCTTATGGCAAGTAGCTTTGACTTTTTGCCAGTGTCAAGTAAAGTAATGATAGTTTATAAAGAAGGAGTTCATAGATTATGAAGAGATGGGAAGCCATTAAACTAAAAGAAGAAGAAGATTATGAAGAGATATAGATGTGTAAATTATAGAGAATGCTACAAAGTATTAACTTGTAGGTACTAATTTTTAGTATTGCAATTATACTCTTACATTCTTGGTGTTATGGGAATGGAATGAAGATTTTAAGCCTAGATAACAATAAATTTACTTGTTTATTTTATGGTCGTATGCGAAGTATTAATGATAACAAGACATGTAAGAAATTAAGATGTAATAGCTGATATAATAATTTTACTTTGGTTAATTCATTCTAAAAAGTATTCGCAGGTCATTCAAACAAAGTAAATAAAAAAATTTGCTTATTTTCACATGTTAACAGAATTTCGTCTGTTGTGTATTACGATATTATGAACGTATTTGCTTGGTTATTTAACCGATTTTAATTCCGATTTAAATTTCTACTTACATGATGAGAAGAAATTAAAGTATTTGTTGAATCAAATTTTTGAGAAGAATGAGTCAATAGTCAGTATTCCAATTTTGGACATTTGATTGGAAAACGTTCAAATATTCTCTTTTCAAATGTTTTCGTGGAAGGATTCGTTACAATAGATTATTTATGGAAATGTTTAATTAACGCGACCTTCAGGAGTGTAAAGTGCTTCTATTTTATTAATGACTTCAGCAGCCATTTCCCTTCTATTGTGTTAGTAAGAAACGAAATTCGGTATTCTGATTTCAATTAACACCCATTAATGTTTATAATCAATTTAAAAAATAAGTTTGATAGCGATTAATACAGAATTTTATATTGTAGGTACATATTATTGTGATCAATTTCCACTTGAAACTTTCTAAGTTAAAAATAGTTGTGTATTTAAAATTAAATTTAATAAGCCGCACTTTTTCGCTATTATGCATTATATTTTTTCAAATAAGGATGTTTTATCTTTAATTGAATTTAAACTTTTAATAAAAGAGGGTCTTGTAGTAATTTAAAGTTTTTTACTAGGAGGTAAAATGGATTCCCTGATACGAGTAGAGAAGGGTTTTGTATGTAGCATGAAAGCGTAGTACAATTATATGACTACTCTTTTATAGAACATATAAAAAGGTATAGAGTGTGCGTAAACCCTACATTTACCACTCTCTGAAACTGCGGCAGATTTATTTATTGATTTGATAAGTGAGTCATCGTATAATTAGTTGTATTTAACACGGTTTATAGTCACTGCTTTTTAACTCGATATAGACTGACAGTCGATCTGTATCAAGTTAAAAGTGTCGATAAATGAACGTTTGAAAATTAAAAAACAGTTACATCCTTAAGAGTGCATTGCAGTGAGAAGAAGAGACAGACGAACAGACAGAATTACTTATTAGGATTCGTATATATATTAGCGTGTCTATACCTGTTTATACTCTATGCCCAGACCAGATTACAATTACTCGGCCAGTGTGCGCTCTCCAGATTACGCTGAAGATAGCTCGACAGAACACTAGCTTGTTTAGCACTCCCACCGTAATTATATCGACTCTATGCTACGGTATTAATTACTTTCGATCTTTTAAACTGTCCATTGTTTTTCAAATACACGTTTATTGACAAATAAGCGATAATAAATAAATATTCCTGGACATTTAACACAACGCCATCAGCCACAGTCCCAAACTAAGCAAGGTTTGTACTATGGCTGATAGACATACTTAAACATACTTTTTTATATACATACATTCTATAGATAAATTAACACCCACACATTAGAAAAGTATGATATTATTATAGATTAACGGCCGTTTTTAATAATGTATCAAAGATTATGGATAGATTGTAATCTCAGATTAAATGACATTTAATTGTCAAAAGTCACAACAAAGGCTATCCGTTGTTAGGATATTGAAATTAAAGTAAGTGCAAATAGATAGATGCCTGACTTTAGTAAGCAAAACAAGGTATAGATAGAATATTGAAAATGGCCGTAAATCGAACGGCGTTTTCTGTCATGGATTGCGTTTAATACTTCATACTTTGTTCGTAATTATGCCAAAATAATGAATACATATAGAAGTTCATAACAGTATTCCAAGCTGGAATAGTTATAAATGAATGTTAATTATTCTATTTATAATAATATGAATATTTAGCGTTAATTTATTAGAACGCGCTTAAACATAACTGTAATTGAAAAATCGCAATCTTATTTTATACGTTGTAAGTTTGTATGAAACATTTCGATTTGAGTATATATACACTTAGTTAAATGAATAATATTTTTATTAAAACAATTTATTAATGGTCCATACTTTGCTTCAAAAATGTTAAATTATCTCCGCATCTTTCTTTGTATGCTTAATTCTTTTAAACTTGGTAACTCATTTTGATGGGATTTTTCCGTCATTAATATTTTTCTCGGCTTATAAGTATAGTCCATGTTATATTTCACAAAACGCAAAAATAAAATAATATTATGAACATTTTTTTATCCATCTATTTAACTAACATAAGTTTTTAAGTCTTTATGTGATTAAAGACCTAAAAATATCAAGTGAGCCGCTGTCGCTAAACAAATAAATAATATAAAAAAATATATAATAATGTATAATAGAAATAATATAAATATATTTTATTTTCTCACAAAGTTCATTACACTTAAACTTAAATATGCAAAATTTTAGGGCTATATTTTTGTAACTTGCAACTAATATAATATAATTAAGCCGTTGTCGTTACAATGTATTAATTAAATTATTACAATACTAATATTTATCGATCCACATAAACACCATATTCGGTCCTTCATAGCATTTTTTGCTATTTCAGATATAAAGGCTCGTTTTGCTCAAAAGACAAAGACGAAACTATGACGTCAGAGGCCGTAGACCCCCAATTAAGGCACAATGATTTCCCGCGCTCTGACGAGATCCAGTTATAATATTTTGTCAAAATCACACGCGCCGCTGCCGTTAACTTAAACTATACGTTGTATAGCCTTTTGTTTCTAAAAGTGAACGTAATTACATTGTAAATTTTATGCGACTTCTGAGAAAGGTACAACTTTATGCATATTTACGCATGTCATTGTTCAATCGAGTTTTTATGGTTGATGAAAAGATTATTACTTTTAAGGTTAATGACGTTTTCGATTTTGTTTTTAGATACAATATATAAATTTTGTTTATCTACTAGATTCTGCCCGCGGGTTCGCTCACATACAGATTCTATAGATCAAAAAAAAGAGGGTGGGGAGAAAATTGTTTCAGGTTGGCCACAAATTTCATACGTTTGACATGTGTCTGGGTGTCTGTTGCACATATGATTTGATCTTAGGTATCTATAGATTTTTATTTTACTTGTTACATTTATTTTGACGACCCGATTGGCGCAGTGGATGTGGTAATGGTCTATTGCGTCGAAAGATGTGGGTTCGATTCTCACGAGTAGAAGTTTATTATGTGATGAACATTGTCATTTTATTCTGTCTGCGTTTATCTATATATAGTATGTATTTACAAAAAAAGTATAAATAAGTATATCTATTAGTTACCCAGATTCCATAGTAAAGCTTTGCTTAGTTTGGTACTAGATGGCGTAGTGTTAAATGTTTATTGAAATTATTTATTTATTAATTTTACAAAGGTCCAACACGACATACACAAGACAGAATAAACGTTGGTTCACTGTAATTGCCATTTATTTTTCATCGTATCAGCTTTGTACCTTTCCTAATCCAATCCATAAATAATAAAACTGATTGATATCTATTCTGCCCTCAGTTCTAGCTTTATTCCTATTAATTATTCAGTAGATTTTCCTTTATGAATATGTAGATGCCATGCAAAACATGCCTACTGCGACATGCTATGGTTTACTTGTGGATATGCGTGGATGTTTTTGTGAAACACATATTAATAGGTTTTTTATTAGAGAGGTAGAGGTAGACCGAAGAAAGTGGGGTTGGATGGATGGATTGAATCAATAAAGATATGGGTGAATGTTGTGAAAAAAGACGTCCACAGTTCGTATCATACGCATAAGATAAATGTCTTTTCCTTTCTTTATTCCTTTCAGCTGTCGATGGATGACGGATACATCAGCAGACGTACTTTCTCGTCTTAGGAAATAATAAGAAATTCTACATACTCAATGGTACCCCATTCTTTAATGAGAATGCAACCCCCACGTCGGGTAATGAATGAAAATATTTAGGAAATTGAGTAACATAAAATGTCTTATACGATTTGGCTAAAGCTTATGCATAGATATTATAGCTTATTATTGCGGTATTGATAGCTTATTCAAAAAAAACATATTCTACATAATGTACTAATTTTTATATAACAACGTTCACAGTTTTTTTTAAGTTAAAATTGGGATGTAAAATATTTTTGACCAGGATCCTGCTGTACTGAAAACTTTTCAATTTAATATAAAAGAACTTATGCACTGGTTATTTCAGAAATATTCCAGTACAAAGACCATTGTCTTAATGTTATTGTAGTTTTTAGAAAAATGTATTCACGTAATACTCGACGCTTCTGTATAATGCTTTTGTGTTTTATATCGTACTTTTAATTCCTCACGTGAAAGATTCTTTGAAAGTGTTTCTTTGCAAAGTCTTTGTTTTTAACTATTATAATTATCATAAAATTAGTCATTTTAAAGAAGAGGCACACGTACATCGTTTGGAAAGTGGAATAATATTTCAGTAACACCAAAAAAAAAAATACTTGTTTATATTCAATAGGAATTCTTATCGAATGAAGCTCTAAAATTTTATCTTTTATATTTACCACTGATTGTTTATTTTGGGCTTCGTATTATTTAAAAATATCTAATTTCTTTTTTTTTATTGTTTATTTATTTAGGGACTTTTATTACGAAGTACATGTCAGTCCCATCGTACCTTAAACTTAATCTAAACATCAGATCTTATCTTAAAACAATCCATAACAAATCTTATGAAATATCTAAATCTATCATCTACCGGTAACCTTAACCAACTAAACACTAAACCTACTTCCTATAAATTGGCTCTAATAAGG
Organism: Phoebis sennae; assembly: GCA_001586405.1. Taxonomy (NCBI): domain Eukaryota; kingdom Metazoa; phylum Arthropoda; class Insecta; order Lepidoptera; family Pieridae; genus Phoebis; species Phoebis sennae. The sequence continues at coordinate 47,682 of LQNK01002880.1, read as the reverse complement.
GACAAAAATCTAATTTCTTATTTTTGCAAACAAAGAAGTTATTGTTGAACGAATTCCAGAGCTTAAGAATTTTGTGAATAAAAATTTTTTGAGATTATTAAATTCCTTTGTCTATTCTATTATATTACGGTAGACAGAAAAATATTATACTAGCTAAATTCAGTTGAGTAAATCTATCGTCATTGCTGTAAGGGGCATTTTAAACAAAATTCCGTGAGCTAGGATCAGTTTTTGGGAACGTGTTTGAGGCAATCTGAAAACTTGCCTAATGCCTCTCCTATTATATACTGGCTGGTGAGTAACGGGGCTAACTAAACCCGAAAATTCTATTTTTTTTATAAATTATTTATTTGAGGCAAAGTAATCTTTCATGTATACAAGTTTTAAGCTGACCTCTAAACTCCTTCCAAAAATGGTCCTAGTTCTCGTACAATAACAAAATCCTAAAATGTAAGGAAATTGCCCAGAAACAACTTCTGTCTATATCTATACTAATATTACAAAGAAGAAACATTTGTGATTTTGTATGTATTGGACCGATTTCAAGTATTTTTTCGCTATTGTAGCTGCTACTAAAAGCTATATACATACATAACATTTTGCTACTTGAAGGAAGCCACGAGGAACATCCAGTAATTAATAAAGTACACGTAATATAATTAGGTCGTAAAGATAGTGGAAGTTGAAGATTGATAATTAATTGAAACCATTATTATTAAACTTGAGCATGAAGCTTGCTAGTTAGTATGCAATATTAGTTTGAAATTGGGTAACACGTATAACTTTAGTCTACTTCTGAAGGTAATAGATAGGTTGAAGTCATATTCATTCGTCTTATAATTTTGTTATTGGGAAGTAATAAAACTCAATGATAATTTTATGTTTGAGACATACGAAAATAAATTTCGTAAAAAAAATATTTATAAGATACTTAATTGAAATTTTGGAGCAGTTTATTTTATAGACGAGTTATAGGCGTTTATTTACCAGATTATGTAATCAAGGTTCTGATTATAAATTACTGATCAAAAATACCAATGAATGTTTTTGGATGGTAAATTTTAAATCTTAACCTAAGCTCACGGACCACTTTTTTAAGTTTTTTTTTTTATGTTTAATCTATTAGTGGTGTAACTATAGCCATAAAGATCCTTCTAAACATGTTTTTTTTTAATTTTGTGCAAGATGGAACAAATAAACTTTTTTCTTTCTTCTTCATTCTTCTTCCATAAAATGTTTTCTATTGTTCTACCTTTTTTAATTGGAAAATACGTTTACTTTCGAATTTTAAAAATTAAATGGCAATAATAAATTGCAGGGAGTGTGCTGGCAACCTCCAAGTGCGGTAATGCGCCGCGCGCGCCCACACACGACATATGCATGCCGCCCGCGCACCCGGTAAGTCGTATACTCATATAAAGCAATAAAAATGTATTAATAAATTGTAACATTATACACAAAAGTGCCATATCTTATTCATGAATCTTACAAATAAGTTTAATTTTTATAGGATTTTGCTAATTTTAAGCAATATAATTTTTAATAGAATTTAGATATCGTTTGTCATTATTGTGGTTTCTGCACTTCTCAAAATATAATTTTGAATAAGTTAAATGCTCACCGATTGGTAGTATTTTAAAAGGTAATCTTAGAAAGGACTACTTAACAATGTATAAGTATACAAAGCTTCCTGCAGTGGTAAGAAAGCTTACTTATACGAAGCAAAGCAATAAAACACAGCCCATAACGTTTCCATTTTACGCCTACCTCAGACCTAGAGTTTAAGATAAAAGCTTACCAAATAATTCGTGAAAGCATTCCACAGTCCGCCAAATGCATCTCTGCATATTTCATGAGTGCAAAATGACTCGCCAACTGAAAAGGTTCATTCAATGTTTTGTGAAAAATAAAAGTGTATCGTACAGAAATTCCGATTTTAAAACTTTCATATGTTTTACAGAGATAGGATGAATTTGTAATTTGTATATGAAGCAAACAAATAGGAAAAAATACTCAAAAGAAACAGAAAAACACTATTTACAAAATATAGTTAAAGAAAAGCAAAGTAATAATTTTGCTGTACTGTGTTCTTCGAATAAGACTTATGATAATCTTGAGAGTATTATATTCAATTAAATATTATATAAGAAAGCCAAGGAAGTGTTAATACTTGCAAAAAGCGAAGAGGATTGAATTTGTAGCTTTCTTAAAAATATCAAAGTATCCTTAAAAGCTTTAGGATATCATTTTAAAGTCTGCAATGAAATATACATATTCAAATACTTGTTGCTGGTTGAAAATATTTATACTTTAAAATCTAGAAAATCACAAGAATGAAATTCATGCTTTAAAAGTTATATATTGCAACAGCTTAGACTTTATTATTAATTCTTCCTTTGATTATTATTTCACGAATTGTATGTTGCCAGTGTCAATTATAAGACAACACATGTAAGTTGAAGTTATTTTTATTCAAGTATTTTTTAGCAGCGGTTTCAAAAATTTGATATTTATCCTTTTAAAAAGCAAATTTACAATATTGATAACAACCAATATATTTGACATCGTAACACTGCAACTGGCTATAGCGGTCACGTGCCACAAATCTTTCATGCATATATTAAACTTCAAACTGAAATAAATTTAAAATTCCATAATCCATAACAAAGGGTACTCCAGGACAATCTGTCTTCTTTCAAGTCGTCAGCGAAGTCTTAACTGCCATAATTGGGATTCGCGGTTACGTTCTGAAGTCAGTTATAAAGCTTTGAATGTTTAAAAACTTTTGTGAAATTCTAATTACTTTCATTACCGCTAAATTGAAGCGGAGAAACTTTTTGATTTAACTATAAACGCTTGTCTTCTATTGTTAAACGGTCTTTTGAAATATAGCGTAGTTATAATTTTCTTAATAAAAAGTATTTCTGATGAAAATTGCCGATTGCCAATATTATCTCAGCCTCTCTAACCTGGCAGAATGTTAACAATAACTTAGCAATATCAATATACTGTGCAATATATAATTGACTCTTTTCTTTGCTGAATTCGCGTCTCAAAACTCAAATGTTTCAGACCATAGCCGTGTTAATCACTAGAGCACGATAACAAGCTAGTCATTAAATTACCAAAAACAAAACAGCTTTTTAATCACAAACCTTGTTAGCCGTGTAAAGCGCAAATCTTCACGAGTAATGAAAACATAATCAGCATTCACGCTTTTTACTTGCACACTTTTGAAAAGGCTTTCAGGTTGCAATTCACGAGTCATTAAGAATCGCGTTTTGCAATCGTGCTTGTGGGTCAGACGAAGCTATAAACATTTGTTTGAGTACCGTTTTTATATTAATTTCGGTGAAAGTGATCGCCCCTTTTCATGTTTGTTTTTGATTGAAAATGACCACAGAATACGTTAAAACAGTTTCTTTGATGTCGACGGTTTGAAAGCATTTTTATGCTGAAAAATAAAAAGCCCGGAATATGTACACCGCAGCTTTTTATGAAAGAACTTTTTGGATTTCTGTGACATGATACCGTGCTTATACAAAAACGTTCGAGCATAATAGATCAAAGGAATCGTTCAGACGAAATAAAATACGAAGTATCGCTATTCTGCTATTGCTTTGAATGCGAAAAATGTATGAATACCTATATCAGCGGAATCACAGAACATAAATATTTTGTTATTAAAATGTCAATGGTAGTACGTATTTTGATATGATGATTTATAAATATCAGATTCTACTAAATTTAGAGACAAGAATGTTTGTAAATTGTTCCCAAATAATAATGTATGGCATTTAGAAATTGGTATGGCATTTCAATAATTTTGATCTAGTATTAAATACATAATTCGATTTCATACATCCTTCTCTTTAGCAAACGTACGATCTTATATTTAGTACATCGTCTTACTTCATTCTTATTCAAGGTATATTTCTTTGGTACATGTTAAGAAATTACATTTGAATATAAAATACGAGACATGATGAATTGATAGAAAGGCGTCTAACGCAAGTGTTATGTTATTTTTGTTTCTACTGAAGTCTCTAATGCTTATTGTATCCCAAAATATTCCTCGATATTTTTTTATTTTATTAAATTATATCCACTAATAATAATAAAATTACAAATAACAATATTAAAGGAATAATCATTACATAATAATCTTGAGTAATTACTCGTTTACTCAATATCAATGTATGTTTAATCAAAATAACAATATCTTCTGAAATCTGGCGAAAATTAGTGCTGGAATTTTAACAATATTTCATTATAATATTCTGTTACATATTTAATAATGACTTCTTATTCTAACATATGTATTAACTATTCATAATGTTAAGACAAATTAAGATAAAATACAAATAAAAAATAAAAACATAGCAAGAGTAACAATCTCTCTAGAAAATCAATGTAAAATTAGTGTGAATAATGCCTTATATCGGAACTATCTCTCCCTAGTTGGAAAGCGCTGGAATCTCGTTATACACCTCATATAACCTGAAAGAGGCCACGAGATGGTTTTTCTCATTACACTTCACTACACTGTTAGCTTGTGGAAACTCATCTATAAAGTTTGGAAAAAAACCTAAACAGTTACGTATTTGGTCATACTAATATTTATACATCGGAGAAATGTGTTTAAACGCAATAATTTTATAATTATTCCTGATTATTATCTGTGGTAGTTTTATGAGGAAGGCAATATGGCACAACGCGGTTAAAACCGTGGTACACAGCTGGTTAAAAAGGCTGACTTAAATACTTTACTTATCCTAGCTTATTTTAGTGAAGTTTTATTGTAGATTTTGTATAGGGAACTATTGTAAAGGGTTATACATTTAATACTATCATGTGAATGTTGTTTGAAGTGAAAATTATATGCCTGGCTCATGACTAATGAGCTCAATTCATACATAATTAACGCGATTATTCATGAATTATTATAAGTAATCGCTAAAAAATATATAAATAAAACTACTATTGGTAGAAAAATGTTCTCTTATTAGTCTTTACAACAATTTCAATGAAATTGGATAATGTTTGAACCTAACACCATATTGTTATTTTCTTTCTGGACGAGATACCGATCCACGCCATTTATTCGCGTCGGGTCATCAGGCCGATGTCAATGTATATTTTCTGTTCCAAAGATTACGCTTATCACTGAAGGTTTCGGAAGGTGGAACGAATGGGAGATTTCTTTTAAGTTTTATTGGGGTTATATCTGATTGCAGACTGTTGCTGTTATCTTTGTTTTTTTAGCGATAGGCGTATAGGTTTAAACAATTTGTAAAGGGTTTAATTGTATTTAAACGTTTTAAATGAGCATCTTCCTGAGATTTCCAAAAAAAAACTATTAATGTAAATGACGATCTAAAAGCGCCTCGAAGGAGACCAATTTGGAAAAAAAACATTCTGCTTTTGACTTATAACGCGAACAAAAGTGAAAAAAAAATGTAAGATGTAATAAACTGTAGGTATTATGAATCCTACTTAATATAATAAATGCGATATTTTAAAGTATGGATTGATGGATGTTTGTTACTCTGTCACGAAAAAACTACTCGACGGATTTGGATAAACTAAATATACATATAGGTTAAGACCCAAACTATTACATAGGTCACTTTTTTTCCGGAATTCCCACAAGATCGGATGTTACGCGCATCAACTGTAGGGTGTGGCAATTTGTGTTTGCAAACATAAACTATGTGTAACAGTTGTAAGGTGCTAAGTTCTAATATATTGCGTTACATACTAAAATGTCAGTAATAACTCATTAGCATAGCTATTAAATCAGCTACCGTTGCTACTGTTTGGTACAATCCGTTACGTAGATGTTAAGCATCTTTAAATTATTTTCATCGCATGCTATTTACTGTATGAAATGTGTCATCAATATGCCATGTTACTATACTTCCTCAGTATAAATAAAGACTAGTTCTATGGGTACCTCAATTCAAATGCTTCAAGATGAGCATTATAATTATAATAGCATCGTTAACACCTCCTGAACGCGTCGATATCTATCGAAACTGGTTCGATACAGCATTTATAAATTTCCACACATCCTCTGCATAACAACTCAATACATTTTCGACCTTTACCTAACAATCATAAAGACCATACTCGCATGCATATTTTTGCATAATAAAATCGTATAATGATCCGAAATGTTCCTAGCTACGCATTAAGTTCTAAGATATCTTATAAGAAATTGTAATGAATTGTAGATCAGTTCATAGATAAGTGTTCTATTAAAAGAAATAATGATTTCGCAGAAGCATTGGGATGAATATTAAATCAGATAAGATCTGTCGGACAAGCTGTTTAATAAATCTGTTCTAACTTGAGTTCCCAAAGTTCTGTTTATTTTGCGACCAATTTGTGTAATTATTCAAGTTTCAATTGGTGATCACTGATTGGTGTACCCGAGATATACCATATCATAACTGTTGGCTGACATGTAATAAAACCTAATAAACCTTTAACCTATCCAATGCATTGTGCATACAATATAACATATTTTATACTTTAGTGGGTACAGGTCGACTGCCAAGGCACATAACATTACATATAATAAAGAAATTTCAGTAAGGAATCTTATCCAAAAGTAATCTCTCGGCACAAGTTAGTTAGGAGATTTCATTACTTTTTATTGATTAAAAAATCAGGTCCACCAAGACTTGGCTATTTTATACAGATTGTTATTGGTAGGATCTACTAAGTATGTTATAGTCTACTTTTATATGTGTCAATTTCTTCATCACTTTGCAACACTAAACGTGGTAGTTTGTTTTATGATATTTTATATTGCAAATATTACGTGATAAGAATCACTACATTAGTACCATGCAAATATTTTGCAATATTATGTACTACGTACTAGTTGTCATTCGCAGCTTCGCTCTCTAACATATTATTATATAATGTATCCAGTAGCCTACCTTTATTAATAGTCTATCTATCACAAAAAGTTTTTTTCAAACTGGACCTGTAGTTCCCAAGAAAAGCGAGTTCAAACAAACAAACTTCTAGCCTTATACTATTTTTATATGCATTAGTATATAAAGTATTGAATTAAAGACTTTTTACACTATTTCCACTATTTATTTTAATAACATTATTTAATTACAACCGGTTTCGAGAATTCATCATCAGGTAGTCTACCTGACTTTAATTCAATACTTAAAACGCATTTCCACCAAGAAGTCACAATACAATCTATCAATTATATTAGTATATAAAAATAGCCGTCTTATTTTAATGAAGGCCTAACGTAGCATTTTATTCCAACTGAGAGCATTGTAAAGAACCGGCCTACGGCTGTTTCCGCTTCATTTAATTCAAATCGCCAATTTTTACGCTATCCCCGTCAAAAATAGCATATTTATAATAGCATGCTTAATGGTTTCTTGGGAATTTCCACGTTTATTTTGTAGATATCGAGCAATTATTTATAACTTTTTCCTTTATAGGGAATTCATAGCTTTAAGAAAAGTTTCTAAGTCTTAAAAATAATTTAAACTAGCTGTCGAATAAAAAATAAAAATCTAGGATAGATCGTAGATTTTTATTTGACAGCTAGTTTTAATTATTTTTAAGACAAAATTTGGCTTTTAAAAACACAAATATAACTTTATTTATTAAAAGTTAAATAATGTTAAATGATAATAATATGTAAACTTTTCCTTTTTCCGAAGTTTACCTGGAAGATAACCCCTCTGCAGTTTGTTTGAATTCTATTTTATATATGTTTATTTTTTATGAGTATAAATGATTTTATTATATTTCCGAATACTTCAACAACATTAACTATTACAAAACTTATACAATCCCTGTATCTATGCTCAAATATTATAAAGCATTATCAAGCAAGTCACATAGAAAAACCTATCACGTACTAACTATTCCAATGAATTAATTGCTTCATTGTCGATTCGGAAACCATTCTCTTATATAAGCTGGATTAAATTACAAGAACTTTTCCAAAAAATCTTGCTTTCACTGTTCTTGATTGAGATTAATTATAATTTTGCAATTTAGGTTAGTTTTTACTTTGGATTTTACGCGAAACTACGCTGATTTTGATGCTTCATCGATTTGTAATCTTTTTTTATTTATCTTAGAATATCAATTTATTAATTGGATAGTAAGTCAAAAGTATGCATAATATTGTTTCAAATTCAATATTCATTTTTGTTAATTAATACGTTTTGAAAGCATACACTCGTCAACTATATAATATTAGTTTAAATTTTGATTTTGATATTCAATTGAATACAATTTATTTTTTGTTTCGGATGTTTTATCAGTATAAAGTTAAATTGTTTTTGTGTGTATCAAAAACAATTTCTTAACCCTTAAATATTATGCAAAGGAAAAAATCTTTAGTGACAGGACAGAAAGGTTGAAAGAGGAAGTAATGAAGAATTCTTACTCTGAAGGAATAAGGAATACATTGATCATTGAAATAATTAGGAGTAAGCTACATAATTTCTCGTGAATACTTTTTGTGTTGTGTCATGTTTAATAGCATTTGTATTGTACTGAACAAACAATATTTAGATCCGGCAAACAATACTAATCAATGATCAACGAATCCACCAAAAAAATTAATCACCGGTATGATCTACAAAAACTGATTTAGACCACAAAACCACACCTCTTTTTAATTTAACTGTACTTGTGACGTCACAATCAATTGTTCCCTAATCATTGGCCTGCTCTCTTTCTAGCCGGTCATTATATTTCTTCAAACAGACTTTCTACAGTACTTATCTTATTGGACGTGAAGTATTTGTTTTTGTCATCTGTTTGTACAGTTTTAAGGTCGTTTTCACTTTCGGTACAGGCGCGCGGAGAAGCGATTTGTATTCGGCCCGCGTATCGGCGCGACTGGTTACGTGCTAGCGTTAATTATGTAATTTGACAGTGATCGTTTGTAAAGGTTATATTTGCAATATCAATGCTGTTTGCTGTTTATACTTTGTATGTTATTATAGGACGGCACATTGCATTAATACTAGCGTTTCTTGCATGTTCTTCCAGTCTATAAACACATGTTCAAATGATTATGTGTTTATTTGTACTACCACTGTATATGATCTTTTTATATGGAGATTTTGTCTCGAACATTAGTGCTTATGAAGCAAGTATAAATTGTTCACATTCGCTTTTAAATTTGTAATTATGTTAAGAAGTAAGTTAACACAGAGATATAGAACGTTTTCCGATCTTTTATGGTATACTATATTTTTTTAATATAATAATAATTAGTAAAGTTTCGACTCGATTGTACAAACAATTTGTCGTAAAACAGGACGGACACCAGTGCCTGAGTATTATTTTTTTATTTGATTTGTCTAATTCGACGGGTAAAACGGCTTTCAGAGTAAAGCGGCTTATGTTTATATTAAACATATCCTGATTACACGAGAAAATAAAACAGGTGTTTCACGTCATATTTACTTTTTAGGGTTCCGTATGTAATAGGTAAAAACGGGACGCTTCTACTAATAATAACAAAAAAGTAATGATAAAATTTATTTATTTAAGGTAAGAACCCATTGTATACACAATTTCTTAAAATTAAAATTTAGACATTTAAAATAGTAAAAAATAGTTTAAAAAACAACATTTGTAGCATTAAAATTAAATACACTTTACACTTTACTT
>LQNK01002880.1:17595-37154 GCA_001586405.1 Phoebis sennae | reverse complement strand
TGTACAACAATTTGTCGTAAAACAGGACGGACACAAGTGCCTGAGTATTATTTTTTATTTGATTTGTCTAATTTGACGGGTTAAACGGCTCTGAGTAAAGCGGCTTATGTTTATATTAAACATATCCTGATTACACGAGAAAATAAAACAGGTGTTTCACGTCATATTTACTTTTTAGGATTCCGTAAGTAATAGGTAAATAGGGACCCTTTTACTAAACCTTCTCTGTCTGTCTTTCTGTCTCCAGGCTGTATCTCATAAACCGTGATAACTAGAAAACTGAAATTTACAGAAATAACAACAAATACTAAAAATAAAAAATAAATAAAAATATCATTTTTTTATCTATATATATAACGGTAACAGGTAAACGCTTAAAAATTTCACAGAATATTTAGTTCTTTATTTCCTTTCAAATTAAACCAAATAAAGTAAAGGGAAAATGTTAAATATTCCCATACAAAAGTAATTTTTTTTTAGAGATGACGGTACGGAACCCTAGGGGCGCGAATCCAACTTGCACTTGGCTGTTTTTTTATAACCTCTTGAAATAAATGGGATTTTCCGAAATAACGTCGAGTTTATGTCTAAATAACAAGCGAGAGTACACTTCGCCCATTGTGAGGATGTATTATGAAAATGATTTAAGATTTAAGATAAGTGTGTTTTCCTTTTTTATATTGGAGTACTGAAGCTTTGGGCTCCTTAATAAGAAAAATACAGTCAAATATTAGAGTGAATACAATTTTAAAAGGTATCTTTATTTAATACTAGCTGCGCACCAGGGCTTCGCTCCCGTGGGAATATTGGGATGATATATAGCCTTATAGCCTTCCTCGATAAATGGGCTATCTAACACTAAAAGAATTTTTCAAATCGGACCAGTAGTTTCTGAGATTAGCGCGTTCAAACAAACTCTTCAGCTTTATAATATTAGTATAGATTTAGAGTTCAGAAGGTTGAAGTTTAAATCTCATGTTAATCAATAATCTCTCAATTTTGATTTTGTAAATAATTTAATTTTCTTGTATCAATAGTGTAAGGGGTTTGTAATTGTTCCATTTCGTATTAATTAAATAAATAAATAAAGACCTTAAACAAAACCCGAACTGCAGGAACGAATGCCCTATTTCTGATTTATTTTTTCGGTTAAAACAGTCGAATTGAGACAGGATTGTTAGAGATTTGACTCCTGGCACAGTTATAAACTATAACACACAGTTTTATCTTCTACGTTAATTACTAACTGCGCTTTTATAATGTTAAGTGTCATTATTTTTTGGGGTTCCGGACCACCAAAGGACAAAATCGGAACCTTAATAGGGTCACTTTGGCGTTCGTCTGTCTGTCTGTCAAAAGCGTTTATTTTTATAGCTAAAGGGGGCAAACGGACAGAAGCGTCGCTAAATGTCATTAATTTGTGTCGTAGATACGTATCGACATCACAACATATGTTAAAAATTAACTAAACATTGAAGAATCTATCTATATAAAACTCAAAGGTGACTGACGGACTGACATAGTGATCTAGCTAACCTAACCTAACCGCTGGACTGATCAAATTTGGAATGCAGGTCTCTCTACCTGTTAAATACCTTGTATTTAATAGGTTTTAAGCAAACAAAGATTTCCGTTCCTCTTGGCGATCAAAATAATCTCAATGAAATACTTTAATTAATTACTGTACAGTTCCACATATTTCTATGTAATAATCCATATTAATAAGTCCATTGCTTATAATTCCGATATAAAGAGTAACGCGGCGTATTAAATGTTTATTCCGTTTATAGTTCAATATTATCAATCAATCATTCCTGGTACCTCGTGAGAAGATAGTTATCAGTGTGAGAAAGGTTTGACAATATTTATTTGTAGGCTTTTATTCGGCTCAATCTTTGAAGGATATAGATAAACATGTTAGAAACTGATTTTTAATACGTATTGGCGTTTATTTATTGTTTTATTAATTAGTAAAATTATTACAAACTAGTTGAGCCTCGCGGTTTCTCCCGCGTATATCTTCCGTTCCCGTAGGATTTTTGGGATAAAAATTCTCCTATGTCATTCCTGGGGTTCAAAGAATCTCTGTACAAAATTTCATCCAATTCGGTCCTGTAATTTCGGAGACTATTCAATACAAACAAACAAATCTCTTTATAATATTAAATACGGATTAGTAAAATTATTAGAAAGAAGAGAGTTTAATACAGGTTTAAAAACACGATACTTTTATTTTATCCTCTCGATTTGAAAACGAATGCGATAATGAGCACCGATTGTAATCAAATTATTATATCAAGGCATTCACTAAAAGGATCCCTACTTCTAATAAGGTACTGACGCATATTTTTAAACAAAGGAAAACATTGCCCCTTTTTTATAACAACACTAAAATCTTGATTGATGGATGAATCATAAATATTGGATAGCTTACATCGCGCTTATCATGACAAAGCCTCGATACAAGAAACCTCACTTTAAACTATCAATAATAAATGATCCCAAAGGATTTTAATCACAGCTAGTTCATTATGAATGCAACGCGTACCACGCGACAGGTGTATATGAACCTGAATCTTCCACAATTTATTTGGTACACACGACTTGCGTTACTAAGTTCTTAAGTATATGCCTTAGCTCGAATTTGGAATATGGAACAGAATTTCGATGAGACATGGAAAGTTCTGGAAAATATTTATTGAAAACAGGTGGAATGTCACCTTTGTTAATACAAGACAAAAAGCTCTCAGCTATTGCTATAAAAAGCATTAGCTGGATTACGAACTGAATTAAAATATAATAGAACAATTTGGAAAAATATTACTTGAAAATTGGTAAAATGTTTTTCTCCTCTTAATACTTTTTGTTTGACGTTCAATACATCAAGAGTTTAGTTTTCGATTGCAAAATAGTATGAACAGGATTCCTACATTCTATAACATTGAAATTCTAGCTAAAGTGCATGGTATATGGGCTTAGTGCCAATTTGAATTTGCTTGACTCAAATTGGCACTAACGTATACGCTACATGGATACGGCAGTCTATACGTTTCTTATTTGTCGTAATATATTACTTGCTTGTATAAATTGATACGCTGAATTATATAAGACTACAATAAGATGTCTGAATCTTAAAAATTTGATTCGTCTAGTGTTATTTTTTGATACCTTATTATGTTATATCTAAGTATTTTGTATGTACCAATAATTGTTTGTTATATTTAGAATCAACTATATGCCTTTGTAGCCATACTATGAAGAGAAAAGATTGGTTTGTTTGTTTGTATTGACTAGTTTCGGAAACTACTTGACTGATTTGGATGAAATTATGTATAGAAATTCTTTGAAACCCGAGGTCTATGGAAACGGGATATATACGTGGGTGAATCAATAATTTGATAAAATATGATTGTACCTTTTTGAGTTACTAAGGTTTTTAATTCAAAAAGTTGCATTCATTCAATTCATAAGTCATGATTAGTGTGTATACAGGATGTATATATTACGAAAGAAAGGACATGAATAGAAGGGGTCACAAGATTACGAAAATCTGACTAATCCTCGTTACAAAACTCCTTGCATTTGTGGATTTTTCGCAGTGAATCAGTGTTCAACGTTTGCTATTTCACAGCGTCGAAAAAGGTAAAAATATTTATTTTTACTAATTGATGAGCTATTTTATATGTACGACCCGCTTGGCGCAGTGGTAATGACAATGATCTATTGCGCCAGTTGGTGTGGGTTTGATACCCACGAGTAGAAAATTATGATGTGATGAACATTGTAATTTTCTAGTGTCTGAGTGTTAATTTATCTCTAATATGTACATGTATTTATAAAAAAGGTATATTTAAGTATGTCTATCAGCTTGAGACTTGATGTTGTGTTGTGTTTAATGTCCAGGAATATTATTTATTTAATCAAAATTGCGGATCCCACAATATCAAAATTTTCATCAAAAATATTATTAACGATCTCTTTAAATTGAAGTGTACTCAAAACGCTAACAGGCTTAAGTAGTAAATTAACATTATAGAGATAGAGCTAAAATTAAATAGTATATAATACTAATTGATAGCCAATTGAATGTGCTTTCTTAGCTAATAATTGCCCTAGAACATTCTTTGTTAGGGTTCTATGAACTATAATTGTAATTTGTAATTGCATTTCAATGCATTGAGAATTTAATTGTGGTGTTTATTTCTACTATTGAATTCCCCGTACTTTATAAATAGCATTTTTATTAAGAGGGAATAAAATATCTTTTTCTTGAATAAATAATAATATTTATATTATAATATACGTTTATTTCAGGGATAAATGCCGATATTATAATATAACCCTTAAAAATATAAAAGTCAGTTATGAAATTAAGGTAAAATATAAGATACGTTTATAAATAATGTATTGTCAAAAGTAATTGTGTCTGTTTTTATGTGTCCCAAATATTTCATAAAATATTAATATTAACGACATCGATTATGTAAACATTAAAAGGAACCTTGTCCTTGCTTTTATAGTTATAGTCCTTTTATTACCACTGTAATTAATATAGCCATAATATTCGCATTAAGTACGTACTTCAATATAAAATGGAATAAGCAAATTAAATTGATTTAAAAAAATTATACGTAAATAATTTTGGAATTTATCTATAACTAACTGTTACGTGCGGCTTCGCTCCCGTAGCATAATGTTATATAGCCTCTAGTCTTCCACGATTCATGATCTATTGAAAATAAAACGGACTCGTAGTTTCTGAGATAGCTTGTTCAAACAAACAAACTTAGTTTTATATTATGAAGTATGTATTTGCTAAACAGTCGATTCATAAGTTTTAAAGAGCTTTTTCATTACAAGTATTTTCAATATCACTTAAATCTTAATATGCCCGTTTATAAGGCGTTAATATAGATTTTTTAATAAAAAACTTTTTTATTATTAAAGGAACTCCTTTAATAACAATAAAATCAATTCAACGCAATACACAGAAATAAACGCAAGGCATAACATTTAAATACTCCAACAAATTGATATAATTTACAGCATATTACGTCGAAAGCAAACTTATGAATAAGTTAAACGGTATTTGCCCGATTCCAAATTAATTCGATCCCTTGCCTGTGGTTTTCCAGTCGTATGACTCAGTAGCGATTAGATGCTTTGTATGACTTGAATCCTTTGATAAATATCTAAAAGGTACAAATTAGTAGCTTCCTATTACTCATTGACTATGCTTCATCATTAGATAACCAGATCAAAGCATGGAGCATCGCCGTCGAGTCTTCTGTCTCTTTATTTTCTACAGGATTACTAAATTTGAAGTCTATTGCGCCTATCTTCATGTCTTTAAACTATGATTGTTCCAAACTGATTTATGCACTGTTCACCAGATGAAGTTTAGTAAGTAATATATTTATTTATTCATCGATTGTATAAATTATGCTAGGTACATAGGCATTAAATTATAGCAAGCAAGCATGCTTCACTAAATAAATAGTATACAATACTTATCGGTTACAAAATAAAATATACAAGTATCGCAATTGCGACAATTCAAATAATAGTATTTTCCTTTTTACATATTACAAATATTTAATGTTTAATTATACTATACATTATGTAAAAATATTATATTCTATATTACGCATAATGCAGTTAATATGAATAAAAGAAATAATAAAAGTCGAAATACATTTGCTCGCGTTTCGATACATTTTTCAATTACCTTTTAATTTATCAAAGCCTATTTGGCTTAATTAAAAGCAATCAATTCAGTAAATAAACATTGATTTTTAACTTAAATTTCCACCCAATGGAATCAAAGGGAAAATATTGAAAATCTCGAGCCTGGCTCGTTATGCAAATTGTTGTTGAGAACGAAATAATGAAGTTATTTACATAAAGAATTATCTTTTATTCTCGGTAACAATTACGGTCGCCAAATAGGGCGCAATTGTGTGAATATTTTGCTTTTGAGCTAACAGATTTGTTTACGTATGATAGCTAAATTTTGTTTGAATGTTTACATATTTTTTGTTGCTTATCTTCATATTGTTTTTTGTTTTACGGGACATGATACACAGATACTGATCTATCGATATCATATTATCTTACTCGTATAGTTGCGGAAGTTTAGAAAAAAAAATGTACCAATGTTACGAAGCGGAAAGCTTGTTTGTTGATAGGCGCTATTTCAAACTACCGTATGGAATTGAAAAGAAAATATTTCGATGAGCAGGTTCACGCAGGAGGTTTTAATATCATACGTGGTTAAAAACCGCGGGACAAAACTAGTCTAAGTATAACATTCACGAAATTCTTCATAAATGTAGTACAAATACTTGAATTATAAGAGTAATTAAGAATGAGAATGACAGGAAAATAATTAGAGATAACATATTCTATTAGATTCAAATCACGTGTTCACGTAACAGTTTCTCTACGATAAGTTCATTACAGCTTCAATCGAACGATCCCAACTTTGACAATATACTTACGGTAACAAAGAAGCCCTAACTTACACGTTAATTTAATTTATAGAGCAATTTCTAGCGATTACCGCGGTTTGGATCGAGTCGTGCTCCGTTGATCTTCCAGTGAGATATTTCTTTAACCTTTCACGATAAATTTTCGTGCGTGTTAACTATAATGGGTGTGTTAAATTACCTCCTTTGAGGAAATAAACATGTGGTTAGAATGACTCCTGAATTCGCATCGTTCCAATTATAATCTCAAAAGTTCCAAGTCTAAGGCGGAGCATGCGGTTCACCTGATGTTAAGTGACTGACCGCAGCCCATGAACATCAACAATATGAAAACATCGCAGATGCCTTGCGGGCTTGAAGGAAGGGGAGGAGTTAAGGAGAGGATTAATTGGGAGTTGAGAGAGGAATAGAATAGGATGGGAGAGAAATGGGATGTTGTCATTTAACATCAGATGAATCACAAGCTTGCTTGTCTGCTGTAGCATAAAAAAAAATATTTTTAATTGAAACCCGCCATCTCTTTAAAGTCAGTTTTGATCGCATATCTTCAAGATCATATTCAAACATTTTGATAGAATTCCTTACATTCATGTTGCTCTAATCTCTAAAACTATTTAATTGTATTTAAATGAGGCATACCGTTATTCTTCAGACGTAATATGCAACAATAGGTTGCTACCGAGGTTAAATAAGTTTTATAATATATTCACTTATCGTAATTATATCATCTTACAGTGCATTCATTGATAATCGTAACAATCGTCTTTGTAATCTTATTTTGTGGATTATAATTTTAACTTTGACATTAGTAGTTTGTAATTGGATGTCAAAGTGGAAGAAATATTTTTTTAAAAGTAAATATTAATAATAGCATCGATTTGGTATAATTTCAATAGCATAAAAGAAGATTATCTCTTAGCGGTTCAATTCAGACTGATTTCAGGGAACGATTAGGGTAGAAAACATGGTTAGTAAAAATTATTATAGTCTCAAATATCATCAAAATTTATAATTTAAGCGTTAAAAATTGCGTAAGACTTTACTTCCAGTTTCACATGTTATATTTATTAGATAATATGCATGTTAACATCGCCTGTTTCTATCGCAGGACCGCTGAAATATTTATTTCTAATGTTTTTTATAAATTTCTGCGGAAAAACGGTTTACTAACATTTCAATTTTGTAATTCACGCGGGCTAATCTGCGGCCGGAAAGCTAGTAATTATATAAGACGTTATGAGTTACAATTATAATTTTTCTAAAGACATTTTCTAATCACATTTTCTCAATGGTGAGAAAAGGTCGGGCAAGTCGCGTGATATCTAAAAGAGTGATAGTATTTTTTATTTCATTTAAAAAGGAAAATTTAATAAATGAGTGCGAAACATATTACGCGGTTTGAAATAGCAGAAGGGAAAGGTGTAAGCAACTTCATTTGATACTTAACACCGTTTGCGTGTAGTTCGAAATTTTAGTGGGTTAGAGCACCTACAAAACACGAGAGTAATGCTGTTATTTCTAAAATTAACTAAAAAATATCTTGCCAAATATTGTTAACAACGGTTGTCAAATTAACAGTTACCTTAATTTTAATTTAAGTTGGTCATTGTTTTTTATTAGTAATCTTTTAAGAAAATCAAATTTAAAAAATCAGGTTTTATTATTTTTAAAAACATTCTATTAGCAAGTTAGTAAAAAAATAAAAAGTAAATTATTTTAAAGTGATATGCTACATAAAACCTTATAATATTAAATGTATAAATACTTCAAATACGAAATGAAAAAAATATTTTCCTTGAGATGTAGTATTATACTATTATATTCGATTCATTTTTCAAGCATGTTAAAACCTCCATACTTTTTTATCTTAATTCAGTCTATAAATAGCATATGAAAATTGACCAATAAATGTGCGCCAATTACAAAATGGAGACATTTAAGAATGATCTATGACGACACTATCAGATCAAACGCTAAGTAAAATAAATGGTAAGATTTTATCACGTGTTGTTCTATGAAAATTGTGATTTATATTGGTGCCAATAATGCTACAAGTGGTTTTTACTTTCTATTTTGTAAAAAATCATAATACAAATAGTTTGATGCATAAAATGTATTTTTTATATTAACATACTTTAGGCTTTGTGTAAATGTGTCCTGAGAATTCTCTAACCGAGAGGAGTGGAATGGTAGAATTTTAAAATGAATTCGTTATTAAACTAATTTTAAAATGATTAATAAAAATTAATTGCATTCTATTTTAATGTATAGACTACTTTTGTAGGTAGGTTACAAATGACAATTTATGAGGTTATTCTATTTAGAGAATTGCTTTCGGTATCATATTTCTACAACGAAAAGTTCAACTGAAATTATAAACTTACAAAATAATCGTCACTTCCTTTACTTTATTCGTTATAAAGATATAATATCACATGAAGAAAATAACATTTAGTATTCGAAAGTTTCATGGCATTATATTTAAAGCAATAAAAGAGTATTTAAACAAGTTGAAACATCAACTAAAACAAAATGTATTTGTCGTTTCGCATTCCCGTATTTCGCTTGCATTTGCAGGTGAAACTAAATTAAATCCGCTAGGTTTGCTCAGAGCTCTCGGCTGGAGTGCCCTCGTGTCTGAGAGCTCTAATTTTATCTTAAGTCTATGCTTTTATGCCATTAATGAACACTTTTAAGATTATTTGCGATATAATTATCTAATTGAAACTTGATAGTCAATGCTGTTTATTAATTGATATAAATTCGGTATGGAAAGTTTGCTTTTTGACTTTTACGAAAATATTGACAAAAGGTATATGTTGACAATATTGATTGTGATCGCCGTGAATAGAATCAATTAAAATGTCGAAGAATGCCTAAATGGGAAATACTCTATACACAGCTGGCACTTGCGGGTAGTGATTAATTTATTTGGACTTTGCTTTTAATTGTAGTGAGTGAAATACGTTTAAGCTAACGTTTAACTAAATTGTGTATTATACGTAAGTAATTTACTACCATTGATATCAATTTCTTATCTGTGTTGTACTGTTTATGTTGGTTAATTTTAAAATACTTCTAGACTCCAAAGGTATGATTCCTTTGGAAATATCTTTTACTAGCTGAATAGCTAGTAACGGCGTTACGAATAACTTTTAAATTTAGAAAATGTTACTTAGATTGTCTTTCTTTCTGTAAAAAATAACGCAATTTCCTCCTTTAACACATTGTAATACATGACGTATCAAACTTTAATAAAACCACAAAAGAAACAGTGAGCCTTGGTATACCTAAATAATTCTTATTTGAAATGGTTCCCATTTATCATAGACGTTGTATTTCAGTTATTTACGGGTGCTTGCTATCTATAAGGAAATATCATCGAGTAGGGTAACCGTGTTCCTGCTATCTTGACGCGCCCTATATTTCCTGGGGCTTTCAATAACGTGTATATTTATTGGATTTCAGAGACTGCCTCGATGATTCAGTGGTTAGCTCCACACAAAAGGACTTATAATCGACTCTTTGTGACGTGAAAAGACTTGGTCTGATTAGGTTTAAAAGGAGACCACTAAATGTTTGTAATGAAAATTCGGCCAGTGAAACGGATATAAAAATACGTCCGCACCATGCTAAGATACAAATAAAATGTAGTTTATTTTCTCACGTTGAATAAAACATACAAAAATAATATTTTGACTCCTTATCTAAAGTAAAGTTTGAGACTGATGCCTAAATAGGTATCTAAATACTTACACTATAGTATAGGTATTTTAGTTCCCTGTTTTAGGCATTTATATGTCAGACCCCCACTCTTCACAACAAGAGACTGTAACGTATTCATAAGTAATAAATATTAATAAGAAAAATATATGAATTAAAAGTAAAAAATATAATAACAAAAATAAAAAAGTTATGCAAGCAAGGAGGTAAAGTAAGGGAAATTAGCTCTAGCTTCCTCGTAACACTTCTATAATAGGAAAAAAATGTACTTATAGTAGGAGCTACTTTAAATATACTTTTTCTTTAAGAAGGTATTTTTGTTAATCGTTGTTCATAATTCATTAACACATACAAGGCTGACAATGTCTCGTTTTGATTGCCTTCTTTCCTGTCAACTTTCAGCTTAGAGCAGGAGCCCGGCGGCCTGCATTCCCATCCCATTCCCCTCCCATACAATTCTACTCCTTTTCCAATCTCCCATGATTAAACCTCTCCTTATCCCTTCCCCTTCCTTCGTGCCGGCAGGGCAACTGCGACACTTTGCTGTTGTAGATGTTCAAGGGCTGCGGTCAATCACTTAAGATCCGGATAACCGCATGCTCCGCTTGCCTGCTGTATCATACAAAACCATTACATTGTTTTACACCGTGCAGACATGTAAACAATCACTGCAGCACATTATATTCGAAGTGACAGGCCGAAGCTCGTTTATCTCAAAAGAAAATCCGTCACGGTATTCTCGCTCTCCATTAATATTGTTTTCGGGCTATTTTCATCTTACTTTTTCTGATGTTCTCAAGTGATTTGTTTGGTGAAAGTAATCACGTCACGATATTAATCTAATGGGTTCTCTCGTTAAATATTATACTTTTTAAGTTTGAATTACCTAGAGATAAAATGTTCAATTTTTATTATGCTACAGCAGGCAAGCGGAGCATGCGATCCAGCTGATGGTAAGTGACTGACCGCAGCCCATGAACATCTACAAAATCAAAGAGTCGCAGGTGCCTTGCTGGCCTAAGGGAAGGGAAGGGGATTCTACTGCCCCGAGGTTTCTAGTTTCTACTACTTACTTACTACTATGTTTGAAGAGCTATTAAATAAAATAATATATCATTGTTTAATACTTTTACGTGGACCTGAGGCAGTCGGTTATCTTTTTTGTTAAAAAGTTTAAAAGTTTATTCATTAAATGTTATGAATGTTACAAAAGTGTTCATTTATACGAAAAATTTATTTTTAATCGTTATCAAATCTTCTTAATTTTTTTATTAAATATTTATGAATTTCAAAATATTTTCATTAATTTTATTATGAGTAATTTTAAAACATCTCAGAGGATCTCTAAAATGTTGCGTGTTAACAATAATGCTATCCCGAAGCCATTCGCGCATTTTCTTATTTATTATGTTATCAGTTTTTATTACCTTTATCAATATTCTTTTGCGAGACGTGAATTGAAAAATATGCTAAGTACAAAGGTGAGTACGAGGCAATTTATGACCGAATAAAGCCTGGAATGTACTTTAAGCGCATAAAGATTATTTTTAAAGGGAAATTTTGATAAATAGTTGATAGCACCGCGTGTGGTCCATATATAGAAGTTTTATTTGTCACTAATTTTAAACCTGTATAGCTGTATACATTTCTATTGATATTTATTCATGAAAGATCGTTTCTACAGCACTAGTTTTGTACAATATTTTTAAAAATTCCACACCTCTTTATTATTTTGATATATTAATGATATGACGTTTATTCATCCATTAATTGACAAATATTATTTTTGCTGATAAAAACATTGAATTGGGCAATGTAATCGACATTTGAATTTTCGCATTTTCTTAATGGTAATTGAATTCCAATCCAATTCAGTGGAAAAATCTCGATAAGCCGATTCGGCGTTGCTTCGAGATAATTTACCAAAAAT
Organism: Phoebis sennae; assembly: GCA_001586405.1. NCBI lineage: Eukaryota > Metazoa > Arthropoda > Insecta > Lepidoptera > Pieridae > Phoebis > Phoebis sennae. Next base: position 25,013 of record LQNK01002880.1, on the reverse strand, counting down.
AGCACGGCACATAAAGCATATTTATGTGAAACGAAATTAAAATAAATGACGTAGAAATCTCATTTCAAGACCGCAAACACTAATAATAATTTCAGAACACACGTGCACATAATATCCACAATTTAACATGTTATGTTAAAAGCATCCAGACCATTTCTGTACGTTGAATATTTTTACAAACAGTATGTAATTGCTATGCAATATGTACGTTTTAAAGATCCCTTAACCATTGTTAGATTTTTCTGTTTGTCTGATTGTCTCATTATTTGTTTGTGTGTGAGTTAATCACATAAAAACCACCAAGCAGATTTTGAAAAATAATTATGCTGATAGACCAATACGTATTAACTATTTTTAGATGTGGGTCTCTATATATAACTAGGGGATAATAAATCAATTTGCGAGTATATAACCAATTGCGGAATCATTAGATAGGTTTTATAGATGAAATAAAGTTTTATTAATATTTATTTGTAAAATAAATATTTTGTGCGATATATATACCTACTCCTACAGTCGTTAAAAATGTCATATATCATTCCGCTATGAAAATCCACAAAGTACAAAGTTTTTCAAGCCACGCGTGCGATGCCGTGGGCGGAATCCTAGTTATTAATACAACCTTTCATTATTCTTTATTAAAACTATTAATAGTTCATACAAAGTTCTAAGACGTAACTTACCCTCATACATAATCGTGTTAAGATGGGACTTCAAAGAGCAGGGCATGTTAAGGGTCCCAGAAGTTCATCCATTATCATGGGCACATAGGGGTGACATCGCGTAATGCATTTTGATCTTAACTCCAATTAAATAAGGTCCTTTTGCAGTACAAGAACTGTCTTTGTAGTGCCAAAGTGAAAAGTGTCGAGATAAAAATGATAACTCACATAATTTATAGGTTTCCTACGAAATTGAATTACTTAAGCTTATACACGAGGTTTATTTTTCACCACTAGAATATATTTAAGAAAATTTAAACAAGTATATTTTTTCTTGAATTGTATATCGATATATTACTTTTTAGAAATAGATTGTGATAAGTATCTTAAATTTAATTTCTTAAAGGAATTCCTGTTAATTATCATCGGTTTACGTTAAAAAGATGTCAGATAAATCCGTCGGTAATTTAATTAGTGAAAACTAGCAGCCGGCGAAAGAATTTGTTGAAAAAGTCGAATGGTTATACTTATCTGATAAGAAACACGGAATCTCGACTAAAACATACAAAATGTAGTGATTGTATTTGTGAAGATTGATGTTTTATGATAAATCATGTCAATATACAATTAAGAGTGAGTTTTATAAAATTTAGCTTTTTGTATTTCTTTTTATATATTTACTTCGTTAAAAGATTTTAGAACTTAATAAATAGTTTATTTAGTTTTAGTTTTGTATGGTTATATTGTTTTGTTTATTCTCTAGTTCTTACAACTTGTCTGTGTTGTCTCTGATTGTTTATTATATTTGAGAATGTATAAGTTACCATGTTATAAATGATTCATTCACATTTTTGAAAAATAAATGTGAATGAATTTTAGGTAAATCAATAAAATAAAATGAAAATATAAGCTAGCCTTCAAAAATTTTTACAGGACATTCAGAACACGTACTTTTTCACGTAAAAAATAAGTAAAAATTCAACATTCAATCATTCACCTCTGCGCTTACGACCAGCTGTGAGAATTCATGTTCAATAAAAAATATACTATATATCTCTATGTGTATATAGTTGTTGATTGTTTATTATTTTTAACGTGCTTAGCTACGTCTTATAAAAGTCCTGTAAAATTTCGCTAGCTATGAAAAACCTTATATGTGTACTTATTATCGTAATCCCCAAGCAGTATTATCCGAAAGTAAGAAAAGAAAGGCTCCGACGTTAATTTATTTTTATTTTATGTACATTGATAGTATAACGAGTATCTTTTTAATCAAAAATGCTTTTCATTACGTAATGGTAAGCGTCCTCAAATCTGTATCGTACGCGTCCGATTTCTTTTTTACAGAAAAGCGATTATGATGTGTGATATTCTATACAAATAATATGAAAACTGATCCGTCGTTGTGGACGCCCAGCTTTACAAAAGGATCATATTATGCAAAACGTTTCAAAACCCGTTTGGGCTGTCGGTCAATAAGTATCAATTTTATTAAGTACGATATTAACTGTTTTGCAGGTTTTTGAGTAACCCAATTAAGTAAAGAAAAATCGTGTGTCAAAATCTCTAAAGGCTTTGGTAGAACGCGAAATTTATTCGGCTTCAGTGGGTTTAAAACTACGTTGAGATTCGCTTTGAACGGAATCCGATTTATAGAAGTCAGGGCGTAATCCGAAAATTCAATTCCAAGGCGATATTTACCTATTGGAATTTCTAGAATTCCGTTTTCATAGGAAGTCGCTGTGACAACGTAACCACCATTTTACGATATGAAAGATTTTGTGTTATTCAGGCACCGACTATAATACAAACTTAAATGTAGATGGTTATAGATTTTTATGTATACTGTTCACCAATTTCAACTATTTTTTTAAAATCTAAAAAGAGTTATATTACACTAGCTGTTCCGCGTGGCTTGCACTATAATGCATTTAATGTGTAATGCAGATAGTTTTAGGTATACCATTTACAAATTTCAAAAAGAGTTATAAATTATAATACACTAGCTGTTCCGCGCTTCGTTCCCGTAGAATAATGTCATATAGCCTATATTTATCAAAACGGTCCAGGAGCAATTCAAACAAAGAAAACTGTAATATTTTATAGAATTAAAACTTTTTTTTTTACACTATTTCCACATTTATTAATAGACTTTATTAAATTTACAACCGGTTTCGAAACCGGTTGTAAATTCATAAAATATTGTAAAGTGCATTTCCATCAAGAATTGACAATACAGTCTATCGAGTATATAAAAGAAAACTGTGTTTCGTAAGGTGAGTGTGTAACCTGGAGGCCTGTATTCTTATCCCATTCCTGTACCACCCGTTTTACTCCTCTCCCAACATCCTCTCTGTATTCCCTCGCCTTCATTCAAACCCGCAAGTTGATGTTATAGATGTTCATGGGCTCCGTCAGTCACTTAACATCTGGTGAACTGCATGCTCTGCTTGCCTGCTGTTAAAAAAATAAAAGACAATCGCCCGGCCATCTCGACTCTGAGAGCTCGCTTCGTTCGTTTTAAAAAAAAATGTTATTTTAAAAAATTGTTATATCTCGCGCTTAAAATTGTTATGGAGGTAAAACTCGAGTCCACTTTAACAAACTCAAGTGAACAAATCTTCATTATATCATCTACTCCAAATTTACTTCCGCATAAGATTTCAAGTAACCACAAATTTTAATAATGGGGAAATAAATCTAGTATCACTCGACTTTCTTTTTTACATCTTGCTATTAATTATAGCTGTTTCAATTGTCCAAACTCGCCCAGTGAAAGTGATTATATAGTTTTGTATTGAATTCGACAGGTTATACAGGATGTAATCGTTTACTGTGATCAGGTGATTATGCCGTCAATATAAAAACTAGCCAGTTATAGGTGGTCCATAGTCGTCCATACCGTCTGTCATAGTCTGAAATAATTATTCAAATCCCACCTTTGAAGACTAGTATTGAACTGATTTTTTTTATAAATTTACTCATTAAGTTTTTTTTTTAATATTAGCTCTAAAAACCGGTCATGTGCGAGTTAGACTTGCATATCGAGAGTTCCGAACAAAATTACATTACTGCTCGAGGGCTAGCTCGGAGCGAGCCACAAGGGGCATGTGGATGATCAAATGATTACCTTCCTATATCGTGCAAGAACGAAAAAAATATCTTCACGTCTCCACCGGGGATCCCATAAGGGTTCCGATTTTGTCCTTTGGAGGTTCAGAACCCTAAAAAAGGTATCATATTACGGAAAAGCGCCTGGCAACACTTAAAAACCACACCCTGTATAGGGATATATTGAATTTGACAAGTTATATATCTGATTAAATGTCTGTCACAATATTGAAGAATAGAAAGGATGTTATAATTTCTTGAAGAGAAATTGTAGACGCCTTCGCAATACAATATCGTATTTAGAAAGAATAGACGCAGATTAGATCATTAGAATAGATCTTTGTTAAAAGTAAGTTATTAAGTCTTTGGTCTTCAACTTGAAAAATGGAGCTCTGATTTCTGGTTCTTGGTAATAAAATAACCTAAATTAATAGAAATGTTGGTCGATATATTAAGAAGTGCATTTTTTGAATATTATGTTTGGTCTGACGGTTGTTATATGCTTGTAAAACTTTCGCTGAAAATTAAACAGGTCATCTTTTCAAAATCAAAATCGCTGCATGATTGGTATAATAAAAATGTGTAGAAAATACAATTTCGTTTTAAACTCGTAATCAATTACACTAATTTCATGCGATTTATATTTTTGTTAAGTATCTTTGAAAAAGTATAAATACGCTTTTTATCATGTATTCATCGTACAATATAAAACCGTGCTGAATTGAATAAATAAAAACATTGCAAAATTACGTATAAAACTGTTAAATTATACGTACCGTGGGATAAATTTCTTTCAAAATCGAAAACTGATTGGTAAGCCATGTTCGAAGCTAATAAATAACGTAGACACGGCCAGAATTAATAGCAAACAAAATAACAAGTTTGTAAGCCAGAAATTCACTCGCTTTTTCGAAACTCTTTGGCATCTTTTTCCGTAATGTAAAATGTGCATAGAAAATATTTTGCACTTTAATCTTTATTTTTAACCGACTTTCAAAAAAAAGGAGGAGGTTATCAATTCTCGGAAATCCTCGAAAATCAACGGAATAAGCTCTGCGGTTAAGGTTTAATGAAGAATATATCAAGTGAATTGTGTCTAGAAGATGTGACTACCCTTGACAGGACACTAAAAAGTGATAAATAAAATTTTTTCGGTTCTATTTTTTGGCAAATTTTTTTTAATATCAGAACAAATGTTTCATATTTATTTATTTGCGTGGAACGTGATTTATGAGATATAACAGTATTAATGGTATTGTTTCGCATGTACAGAATAAAAAATATTTTTGTAATAAAGATATTGTTGCAGGTAGAATTTTATCCGTAATATCTGATCGTTAACTTCGTAGTGGAGAAAATTCTTTACAGCCTCGAGAGTGTAATTAGTAAATGTGTTACAGTTTTTATATGAGATAAGATACATTATATTAAAATGAGAGAACGATATATGATTATTTTTATGAATCTTTACCACCGCCTTTTTAAATAAAGATCTTTACAAAGTATTTGTGTCCATATTTGATACATTTTTCATACAAATTTTTTTTTAATTAAAAGTATGCGTTTAAAAAATAATGATCATTTTGTCAATTGTCCATAACTTAATATCTGCTGTTCTAAAGCAAATCAAAATTATGAACAGTTACTTAGGACGTTATTAATAAATTCACGAGTTAATTGCCATACTTTAGTTCTAAATTTAATTAACGGTCATATCGAACAATTATAATATTAATTTAATATAAACTGCCCGGTCTTCATTAATTTTGCGAACAAAATCATTACGCCGATACGGGTGAAAGTTTATAATTAAAAGGTATAGCGTATATTATAGCAGGTAAAATGCGGCAAAAGGTTCATTTAATACAAGTATTAAAATACAAAATTCTGCGAAGAGATAATGATTTTTGAGCCATCGAAGCTTACAAATTAGGTCAGACAGACATAAAATCCTGACTTCGAAAAACAGTTATGCCATCGATGTATTGTCAAAGTTAATTTGCATAATATATGGGCTTTATGTGAATATTCATTTAAATTTCCGTGTGAATTTGAGATTTATTGGGCTTTATCTTTAGATCCTTCCAAACGTACGTCGATTTCCATATATCAATAGATCGGAAATTAACGTTTTTATTCGTATCATGATAACATCAACATTTACATAATAGCATGTGCGCGCTGTATGAATATCATTAATTATGCTTACTGGTATTACACCTAAGAGATTTAAGGAACTGATTATGACAATAAATGTCTTGGTTTGATAGGCTGATTACCTTCTTTCCATTAACACTTCACTTTCTATAATAGACTAAGGATTTTTTTGTAAAAGTTAATAAAAATCTTTAAGTGGTATATTTTTATGCCATAAAAATAGATACAAAGTAAGACATACTAATTTCAAATGTATATTATAACAACATTTAAAGAAAATTATATCAATAAAATCAAATCAATTAAAATTTCTCTCTTATTTACCACTGTAGATTGCTATAAACTACAGGGGTTTTGCAATCGCCTAGAATCAAACAAAAGTATCGCTCACATTAAGGATTCTATTGTCATAAGTGCCACTTGGCTACCAAATTTTAGCTCAAAATAGTACGATCTGTCAATTCCATATATTAAACAATGTAATCGATTAGCGTTTTTGCCATCTGTCTATTATCAAAAGTGCCACTTAGCTACCAAATTTTAGCTCAAAAAAGTAGTATCGTAACGATATGTCAGTTCCATACATTTATTAAGCTATTCTATTAGCGTTTTTGCTACTTGTCTAAGCCCCCAGAAATATCATTAATTTCATTAACCATACTTCCATAGAGGAAACGAAAAAATATCATAGAGGGCGTGGAATAATTTTTCATTGTGTTTCAAAAATTCAGAATAGTATTATTTGCACTGTGTTTTTTTTGTTTTAGTTCACAATTATGCATTTTCTATGTTTTATTGTCTTATTGTTTCCTATCTTCTATGTTATCATCTCTTACTTAATGAATTTCTACAGTTTTTTGTCTGTTATTGTTTTTTGGGTGCTAAATAGTAGACCTTCATCACTTAATACCTGTTGTAGTTTCCTTGCTCTCTATTAAATCTAAGATTCATAGAGTCTATTATATCTATCAAAAGATATATCAATCATTTGTATTATTACATTATCATGAAATGTTCTGTCTTTACACCCATAGCCATGTTTATATTTCGGTTCAATTCATATTTTAATAAAATTAGGAAACCCATTTATCCCAACCCTGATACACATGAATCCGGTTCATTTCCCAATAAATCAGATTTCCGAGCACGAGTTTATGAGCGAAATACGGAGTAATGCGAATAATGTCGTAAAATATTATTACCGAACTGTATTTATAGCAAGGGAAGTATCAATGCAGTTCATTTGCATATAGAGTGAATTCCCGAAATAATGTTTTCATTAAGCGTCTAAATGCTATGTATTATTGACCGAGCGAAGCGGGGTCTCAGAGTCCGAGCGATTGTATGTTTGTATGTAAGTATAAAAAGTTAGGGGGGATCAAATATGTGAATTTTTATCCGAGGATATCTGGAGTTTGGTTTATCCAATTTTTATAAAATTTTGCACGCAAATAGTATAGATAGCAAATAGTAGATAAATATGTGGGT
>LQNK01002880.1:3289-17554 GCA_001586405.1 Phoebis sennae | reverse complement strand
GGAGGAGGTTAAAATAGGTGATTTTCATGTGAATATAGTCTAGGGTGGTATCAAATGAAAAGTTACAACGCGAGGTTTAGTTTGGAGCGAGCCACTAGCTTAATCTTATTTTAAATGGCTTTTTGTAATTCTGCCACCCCTGGAGGGATATTTATGTCCAGTTTTAGGCTATCTTAGTACTACGTTTAAAAGATAAAATTTTTTATCTCGTATGAAAGCGGACAAACGAGCACTTGATGTGATTGGAACCACCCATGAGCATTTGCATCACTACAAACCCTATCAATATGCTGACGGCTTTTTAGGTGTAGTAGGATAGAATTGATCATCAGAAGATAGAAAAAAATAGGACATTATAGTGAACAGGGACCTCCAGCTGATTGGCTTACAACAATCGTCTAAGCATTCGTGCAAGCCTTAAAATTTTACAACAAGTTAGGAAAATAATTCCCATCTATACATCACAAAGTTTTTACTTATATGTTTGCTTTATCTGAGGAAAGACAATCAACTGTGTAGTGAGGGCTCTATCTATCCTATCCTTTTATCTATATCTATCCTTTAATAAATTACTTAAATATGTGTGTGTTTTATATCCTTCGCTTCTTGTATCCTCATAATAACAAAGAATATACTCCAATTACAAATATTACAGAATATTTTGTCGTCAAAGCGTATGATGCTATTATCCCGAAAGGGTAATTACAGTTAACCCACGCACTCCGTTAATGTCGCTTTTAACATTTGCCTTCTGCGTGAAGAATGGAAGTTAATTTAGTACTTATGCTATGTTTAGTCTTGAAATTTGGAGCTCAACAAATAAAATGTATTAATCTTTTTCATCAAATTGCTGTAGGTTATAGGCACTAGAATGTTCTCTGCGGTTTTAAGTATGAATGGAGTGCTATCTTCAGGCTTCGAGCTTGGTATTATATGTATAATAACTTTAATACTAGTCATATATTATATTATATGTTGATTTGTATTAATCTTTTCCATCAAATTACTTTAGGTTATAGGCACTAGAATGTAATCTGCGATTTTAAGTATGAATGGAGTGCTATCTTCAGGCTTCGAGCTAGGTATTAAATGTATAATAACTTTTATAATAGTTTACATAGTTCATAATCACTACTTATTTATAGAGTGTAGACCGACTGTTTCAGTCCTTCATCGATTTAAAGTGTAAACTATTATAAAAATCATACGATGGTTCACTTGTATATTAATTTTATTAACTTCTTCATTAATTCATTTTCATCTGACTGAAATAGTACATTCTCTAGAATATTCCCTGATGATAAGAGCGTATTAATTTACTACTTTCACACCACCTTTAAGCCTGAGAGAATTGGAGCTAAGTATTCAATGTATTATAACAATTTTATTTAACTTTTTAACAAAATAGACACGGACTGGGCGAAAATATAGCCTAGAATTCTTGGCCTAAATATTTGCTTTGAGCAAATACTTCTCAAAAGAATTTTGAGATGCACTGGCACGTAATGTATAAAATTGTTTTCGAATAACATTGAGTTAAGAGTATATGAAATTTTGTTTCTTCTCTATTCCTGAATTAAAATGTAAGTGTATAAAATACAAATTTCCAAGTAGCAGGAAATACAGTCGATTAACTGTTCTATTACTCCTGGAACCACTGTTTTGTAGATAATAGTCGTTAAATAGAGTAGTATCTATTGTAAGCTTTCTGTTACAGAAAAGCTCTGATTCTTGGGTACAAGTAAATTTAATTTAACTACAGATTTTATACATATGTCAACAGCTTTATATGTTGCATTTATAAATATTGTTGTTTCTATTACAACATTTTATTTTGGTACTTTAAAAATATTTTTGTATGATAATAAATTCCTTAATAATTTTCATGATAAATATTAGTATGTTACCCATAAATCTATTCATAAATTAATCAATGACACAAAAACTTCAACGAACATTCAAAGAATAGCGTAATTGAATAGTTAACACTAGCTATTCAGTATAAAGCACTCAATTTCAAGCTGTCTTCCAGTTATCGTCTTTTATTAAGACGATATACTGGCTTTCTGGGACGTTCTATTACTATTGAAATAATATTCTATTACGTAATCTTTATTTTTAACTTTTTGAAATATAGAAAGCTAACGATTTGTGCATGTTCATTAAAGCCTATGTATATTTACAGTGAAATCCGTGTAACTTAAATATTTTTTTAATAATGATATTCGATTTTTTTGTAATATTAAGTCTACTATTATTACATAGAACGGAAAGATATTACTTCATAATCACTACTTATTTAAAGAATGTAGATCGACTACTGTTCCATCCTACTTATAAACCTTTATCTTCAATCATTCTATCTAATAAAAAGAATTTATTTTATACTTTGTAGTGATAGTGAAGGTATTAATTAAAATAATGATTTAATCAATGAAAGTTTCCCATATCAGTTTTCTAAACCGGCTTGTTCAGACACCCATTAAACTATGTTAACTATTTTGTAAACATCAGCAAATTCTTAGTACATTTACTAGGAACATTATTATAATAGCCTTCACAATTGCGACAGTGAAAGGTAAATTGTCCTTAAATCGTGTATGTATGAATTTATGATGCTGCATTATGTCAATCAATTTTACAATTGCACGTCATTTGTTTCATTTATTCCTTCAGTTTCGACGAAAAACGTTTAAGAATGTTAGAACAGTTTTATATTAATGCAGTGTACTTATTGTCTTCAAATTGTATATTATTGTAGATTTATAATTATATTTACGACGTCGGTTAATTTTTTTAATAATGTTTTTTCACAAAAAATCAATCCTTTGTTTCTCACATAAAAGTATGAAAAATGGTTTATTACTTTGTGTAGAATTTTAAGAGATATATGAGAGGAAAATGTAGAAATTTCAAACATTTTCTACTCGTGGGTGTCGCCTGGCATGGCCTGTATTTCCATCCCATTTTTCTGCCATCCTGTTCTACACCTCTCCCAATTTCGCATCATTATTCCTCTTCCTATCCCCTCCCATTCTTTCAAGCTGGCAAGGCATCGATGGCACTTTGATGTTGTAGATGTTCATTGGCTGTGGTCAGTCAATTAACAACACGTGAACCGCATGCTCCGCTTGCCTGTTCTAGCAAAAGAAAGCAAGCTAGTCGAAATATGGTGGTTTCGATTCCTCCTCTAAGATATAAAACATTATTTTTATTTATATATCATCATGTAAGCGGAAGTCGGCGACACTTTTGTAACAAGTTTGTCGTATAGTCCTTAATTTCTTTTTAATGTAAAACAGTAATTCCGAAACAATTAGTAGCGACAACTTTCTACGTCGACGATAATATAATTGAGTCAGTAATACTAGCTTGCGAAACTCGTAATAAAATCGACACTTTATTGCTTAATCGAGGAAATTACATACTTTCTCCTGGCTGCTCTATATCTCAAAATTCCTACGAAACACATAAATAAGACTGATAAACAATAATATGCAGTGTTTCGCGGTATAAAACGAAAGGACTGCTTATTTGGTCCATGTTAAAAGAAATTTCTTGCTCCTAAGGGTGGCTATACACTCTCGCTCGACAAAAGGTATGGCTCCCCTAAAACCCCTCGACTAATGTAATCGTACAAATGACAGTCCGAGGCAAGCGAGCCCTACCATCTACACTCTTGCGTTCGCTCTTCCTCGTGCTATCACGGTGAGAGTGCATTGGCAAGGTGCGCGATGATAACGCCAACTAGCGGTTGCAATATCAGCGGACCGTCATTACGAAAAATAATAAACAAACAATTATTTCTAATGGCACATCGTACTTTATTAGTTCTCTACCTATATCTATACCATCAGTAGTAATATTTATCTTTTTTTTACATACATACATGCCATAATCAATAAAGTTTAATAGTATAGATGGGCTTTCTCATGGCGGACTTCACAGAAAGTAAGTAAATAAAACTTTAACCGATTTAAATGCGGTTTTCGATAATAAATTACGACACGCCCCGCAGACGTTCTAGTGTTTATTTCATTCAAATCGGTTTACAAACAAAAAAGATATGAGGGTTCAAAGCGTTCCATCAAAAAATATCAATGCGCGTAGGTAAATTAAGTTGAATCTTTTTAAATATTGTTTGCATAATGCTTTCTAATAAAAATTTTGCCTTCTCTTGATTTCCAGAGTAGATTACCGTCATGGTGACCAATCACAATAAAGACTAACCAACATGCAGAAGTTATTATTTGCGTTTATAAGCAAATACGCATTAAATGCGTGAAAACATACAAGTCTCTTTCATTCTAAGAGTATATTAATATTTAAAATAGAATTATTGGAATTATATAAACATGAACAGTGACACTTTTGATATATTTCATTAAGAATATAATTTGGACTTTAAAAAAACAGTTATTAAATCGCAATTATTGGATAGTTCTTTTAAAATAAAAGTAGAAGTTTATTAATGGGGTTTTTTTCAAAAATTAAGTGTTGACAAGATATATTTACAGAAAAACGTTTCTAAATCATATAAATTATCATACCACCAAGTACAGAATTTTGTATTCCACGCGGCCTAAGCCTCAGGCGGAAAGCTAGTTTATATTATTATAAACGAACTTTTAAATATACATAAACATGTTTTTATAAGCATGTTTTTATGATTTTATAACCATGTTTTTATGATTTTATAAACATGTTTATTTATTTTTAAAAGCACGCGCGTATCGGTAATAAAGGTAAAAAGTGACTAATCGTCTGGGCTAATTTGCTTTTTTAGCCACGGTGAGCGCTGCGGTCGATTCGGGTTCTCCCACCACCTACTTTGCACCTAGCGAATAACCGCCTTAAATGTTTATTGTGTGTTCTTATCGTATCTAAATGTATTGCTATGCATTGAATGTGGTGTTGATAATTCAAATATTTTGGACCATGTAATTTTTGCTGTAATGATCAATGTACCTAGTAGTTTGTTTGTAATAGATAGTAGGAGACGATGCTTAAGAACTGGTGCGATGGTACTAAAGTGGATTTTACATATGAATGTAAAATTAATAATTCAAAAGGTTAATTGCCGAGATTTCATGCCATCAATTAAAAAAATTGTAAGCATATATAATGAATCGCGAATCTACACGAAATAGTGTAAATTCATTTCAAAATTAACTAAGAAAGTCAATAAAAATAGAAAATAGAACGTTTCCAAATAAGTTAATTTCACTTTCTACTTGATAAAAATCTTTAGAAACTCCGCTTTGTTTCACGGCAAAGCCTGATACCGAAAACATAATCGGCGTATAATTGTATACAAGCTAGACAAAATGGTGTTTAGAAACAAAATAATGTTTAATTGCTATATTGTGAATTATAGCTCTTTTTCCCACGGTTGAATTGCTTTTTTATGAAAACATCTGTGTCGCTTTCATTTACATAATTTAGAAGTATACTATATAATACAATACAATATACTTTATTGAGCAAAACAATTACAAACCATAGGGCATTTGAGGTATATAATAAAAACAATATACAAATATGGGCTTTAAAGGCGGCCTCATCGCTAAAAGAGCGATTACTTCTAGGCAACCTCTTGGTCGGATTTAAAACACATAGGCATATGAGAAGGCAAAATTTTGTTTCTTAAATTTAGCCTATTTTAAAAATATTCTTCAAATAAATTAGAGTATTACGTTATAACTGTTATGAAAACACTTTTGTTACGGCGTCTATGTCACTGAATAAAGTGCAGCTTTCTAATGGTGAAATAATTTTTGGAATTGTTCCAGCAGTTTTTGTTTGAAAATATCACAAACATATACGCAAAAACACAAATGTTCTTCATAATGTGAGCATACAATCATAATAAATGGACTTAAAGTTTAAAGAGATGTTACTCAGTAAAACATATTATATTATTTCATTTAAGGTTATTTAAAATGAAGTAACAGGTTACCTAAGAGCCGAATTTCTTTCAAATTGGATTTTTTTAAATCCAAATTGGTCATTATATATGTTAAGGTAATTATGTGCAAACTTTTACAATTACCTTAACATACTTACATTACTTGTGATGTGTTACTTTACACATGTAACACATCACAAGTAAATAACAAATTAATTTACTTTCCAATAAATATTAAAATATGTTATTGAAATGGTAATCAATTTTACCGTACACTGCGATATCCAGTATTCGTTGGATTCAATATATCCACCGTTTAACTAAATATGGCAACTGGAATATAAATTTAATCTTTTAGTTATGGTCTAATAGTGGGAAATGGTTGACGTCATAAAAACCTATAATAACTCGGTGGAAAGATTTTCTAGTCGGAAAACCGTTACGTGCACTGCTTTTAGTAGGGTATAATATTTTTTATGAAAATGATATAAGAGTACCAAGTGAAATAACGTGGATATGACGTAATTAATTGAGAATATTTTCGCTCTAATGTGAAATGTGAAACAATATAATATTTATTTAATTATTAACTGAAATGTGAAAAAATAATATAATGTTTCTATTTTCGGAAGTGCTTAGTTGCACAATGAATAATTATTATGAATTAAATTTATAAATTTATTTATTTTTGCAATGTATTCTTAAAACGAGTTTTAGTAGAAATATCAGTAGATACTATGCAATTTTATTTCAGTTTTAAATATTTAAAAAGATTTAAAATATTTCAAGTAAAAATCTTACGCAATTAAAACTAGCAGGCCAATGAATTATACTGAATGCAATTGGTGTGCAGTCGAATACAAGTATAGCAAGAAGTATGTGAGAATTACAAGGCTAAGAAATGCATAGAATCTGATATCTCCAGATGTCACTGATCTGCCGGTCACTAACATTCAGATTATGCGAGTTAAATTCATTTTCACTCAAAACCCGTTCATTACCGAAGATTCATAGATTTCAATCACTTTCCAGTACGTTGCAAGTTTCCTCTTAAATCGTTCCAGTTTTTCACAGCGTAACTTTTAATTGCTTTAACAGTCCTAGAACGGGTTCAGTTAGATTAGAACTTTCTTTAGCTGGCTATGTTTAGATACTGCTCTTTTATGGTCTGTGGGAATTTTATTGACGTCTGCAAAGATTTATACTGTGGCTGTGTCAATAAACTCTTGCGTGTGATTTGTTAGCAGATATTAATCAATATCTTGTTTTATATAACTGCTTGTAATATAATTACTGATCTATATAGAGTGATTAAGTTTTATGTGAGGAGATATAGCTTTTTCAATAAAGAGGCATTTGTTTATTTTTGTATCACAATATGTACTATCGTTTTGCTTTTTCTTATGCATTCACTAGTGTAGTAGTACTACACTAGTAGCGAAAAACTGTTCACGTCAGTGGTAAATCAACCTGTAACACAAGAAGTAACGCTAATGTTTGGCTGGCTTGATGGAGTGAATTGAAAAAGAGGAAATAAGGGGAAGTACAGTAGTGAGTAAGACTTCGTGTATGTGTGTATTGTGAGTACAAGCCTCCAAACCTACTCAAACAATTTTAAAGTAGGTATTTAAGTATAGTAGCATGACATTAGATAACTTGAAAAATATATACTCTATAGTATGTCAGCTCAACACTAGTTCTAAATTGCAGTTTATGAAAACATTCTTGCCTATACTCCGAACTATGCAATTTTAACATATACGTGGAGGAAAAATAGAATATGGATTTTCTATTTAAATTCTCCCTATTCATGGTGACATTAAGAATAAACCTTGACCGATCGGGCCAATATATAAAAAAGCTATAAAAATACCGCCACAAAGGTTTTATCAGAAACGTATTCGGGTCAGTGCGTTTTGCAAGTGACGTGCGAAGAGAAATAAGTTATAATTATTTCAATAAACAAAGCTGAAGTATTTTGTTCGAAAACTTTGTTTTATTAGCCTGAGATGTTTTTCGTTGTTATTCAAAGACTGGTTTTTTGTTTTGGTATACTTTGTTAGCATATTTTCGCTCATTGTTTAATATTTAGATTGGCTGAATATTTTATTTGTTTTCATTTACCGACGATGGAAAACAATCTTTAGCAATGTTTTGATAAAATAATATAAATTCTTAATGTAAGAAAATTAGTCACTAAAAATCTATGTAACATAAGATTTCAGGTTGGTGATTAATTATTATTATTACCGACGGTGATATGAGCATCATCTGATGCCAAACTTTAATTGCCTAACAGGTCACATTTGTTTAGCTAGTTGCCAATACGAAATGAATGGGTGAGAAATCTTCTCTTGTCGGAAGAAAAATAATGTCATTCCATGCAGTCATGCTAATACAAGAGTCGACTTACACTTTTAGCTATTTTTATGAGCTTTATCTTCTTCTTTGCATGTTAAAAGTGACTAGAACACATCTGATAGTTAAAAAATTTCCTGGGGAATAGAGCACTTTTAAATAGTGAGGTCTACTGAATAGTTTCCTCACGTTTAAACCTGGGAATACTAATATTTACTCGATTTTTGTATTATACGAGAACACACGTCGTGATCGCGGTGACACACAAACAAAGACATTTGTCAACATACGGGGAAAGCGTCGGGCTCCCATTGATACGTCGACGTCAATCACTCCACGAGAAAGCGGTACAAATTTACGCGTCAAAATATGGTCGAAATATTTATTTTTACTACAAAAGTTTGGTACCATCGTATATGGTGTTCCACACAAAGAAGAACTGATTTATTCTGCCAAAGTTCGAATTTCGAAATTTAAAAATTAAAATGAACCCACAGACTATCGATAGTTAAATTTCATATTTCGATGAATATGATGCTCCAGACAAAGGAATTAAGTACTCTATGTATAACTGTATAACTGTAATACTCTATGTATAACTACGTATTTTATGTAGTACTTACGTATTTGTATCTTGTAAGTACTTTAAGTACATATGATACTTACGTATTTTATGTAATTTAAGTACATATGATACTTACGTATTTTATGTAGTTCATAAAATACGTAAGTATCATATGACACTCGGTGCAAATTAACTAATTTACATCAAAGTTACATTTTAAAATTTTAAATAAACCACATAGGTAATATCGGTTCGAATTTCAAATTCAAAATGCTTTACCAAGGAATTATAGTCGTAGGTATAGAGAACTATTAAACGGGTACGTGAGTGGAGCCGCACAGCCAAATTATCTCTAAAGATTATTTCAAAGTGCTCTATTTATGACTGTAGTTCGTGAACTAAACTTTATAGCGTACTAAATAAAACAATTGTAAAACAAAGCGGCGTGTTCATGCCTATGCGTGTTTCTTACATCATTTATGAGAACAATAGTTCATAAGCATGTAAATCATTTGTTTAACCTATATTTTTTGCACGGTGACATTCCATACAGTCAGATGTCTTTATTTTTGCGCTGTACTAAAAAGTTATCCATTTTTTATACTTTTTTAAAAGTAAAACGTTAAAAATGTAGATTAAGGGTTTCAGGTAAATTACCGATTTTATCATATAATTTACCAGTCTCATTTATTAAATAGAGAAAGCGTGCCTATAAATTATAAAGAAAGAGGTTTTTAATTCAATCAGTTTAAATAAATTAAGCGATTCAGCTAATTAATTGGTAAATAATGGCGGGAACTCGTTTCACAGGACATTCGAGTTTAATATAATGTGAATTCACGTTCTGAATCATTGATATTGACATTAACAAATTATTATTGACTAAAATGCGTAGTTGAACTGGTCTTATTTAACTTTCATTTTGTAAAAGTTTAGATAAAATATTACTTTTTTGTGGGAAATTTTCACACTTGATGAACGTAATGGCATTACAGATTGTTATTGCACTTAAGTTGAAAGGAAGGAAAGTTTTTATTGGAGAAAAATTAAGGGTACGATGATAATGGGAAGGTATTTTGGCTTGAACTACACGTTTACACTAGAACGTTTTCAGTGGGATAAAAGGTATTTATGAAGATAGTATTTGAAATAAAAAGAAAAGGAAGCAAAAATAAAATAAAGAAAAGAAAGATAGAATAAGAGAAAGAATGAAACTTTAATTCATATTACACCGCACATTCAAATCTATCTTCCATTGAAGAATAAAAGTGTTATAGGGAATACACACCTATTTTAGTTGGGATAGTAATATCTACAGACAAAAGCTACCCATTGATAGATTTCCCGATGAGCTTTTATCTCACTGTACTTAATCCTTATAAAAGAAGTGCTTCATCTGTATGCTTATGTGTATTTTATTATCGCCAGCATACTATAAATAATTACACCAATTTAAAAATCCTGTTCATGGGAAGAATTTCCTAAAAATTTCAATGTACGGAAGTCGTTATGTATTAATCAATAACACGTTTATTTACTTTCAATTTAGAACTATCGCAGTGCTTTTAACGTAAACGTTTCGGTAATTGTACGATAAAAGCGAAAGCGGTTATGTTTTATGGGGCACATTTACTTGTGATTATATGAAGTTGGAACTACCGGTGATCCCATTTACACCTACAAATGGTCTTGTAAGTTTGATGTTTTAATTGAATTATTTCGATTTGAATTATCAAGAATATGTTTGTTATTGATGATCAAATTTATTCTGATTTCGTTGTGTGTACAACTCAAAGATCTATAGCAACAATATCGATGGCTAGTTTCGCTTTTTTATAAATTACTACATAGGTTAAAATATTATTATTGATCACTCCAACCTTCTTCAAGAATTATTTATTAGGCGAATGAATAATAATATAATAGTTTCAAATACGATCTACAGTAATATTCTAAAGTTTAGACTTCAAAAGAGAAACAAATTATTAAACGTGACAGTTTTTTTAATATAGGAAAAGCATCTACTAAGCGCTGCCCATTTCACACAAATTTTCAAATATCTTAAGAAAAGTAAGAAGCAGCTTTACTATATCTATGGGACATCGTAAAATAAAATAATACGTACAAAAACATCCGTTACTGTTGTAAATCTAGGTTTATCGTAGGTGGCACTTGTAGACGTAAACCGTATGTACCTTTTGCCATCCCTGCACTTAAGTTTGCAATCTACCCGCCTATAAAGAAAACTCAATCAGCAAAACAACAAAGGCACGTTTATAACGTAGATGTAAAATTTTGTTGGCTACTCTTTATAGCTAATGCCACGTAAAATGAGACGACAAACAGATGTTTGTTACGCAATCACTTTTATGTTATTTTTGTTGAAATATATAAATGTTATTTTTACTTCTTAGTGTGAGAAAGTCGGTTTTTATTTTTTTGAAAATGTTTTTGTCTTCCATTTACAGTGAAGGGTTTTCACATGAGAGCAAGTCGCAATTCAGTCTCACAGTTAGATATAATGATATGTATAAATTAAAAATACGGTCGAATTGAGAATCTCCTCGTTTCATGGAAGTTACAAACTGGGTTAAATACACAACAATTCGTTTGTAAAATAATGATACAATACAGCAATAAATAAAAAATGTTCGGTAAAAACTTCAAAGCAAAAAAGATTGTAAATACCTCGAAGAACTTTAGAAACCGTAACAAATCTTATTCATAATAGTAGTAATTCGCTACCGTTTTATTTTAATGGCCCTATCAGAGATGGCTATGAAATAGGAGCAATAATCATTAGCTCAGAGAATAACGGGGTTATTTAATTAATGCTGAATACAGAGGCGGATAAGAGCAAAAACGTGTCGTTTGGAATAAACGACGCACAATGGAGTCATATGTAAGAAAAATATAATCAATTACATGTTAAAAAAGTACAGACAGCAATGAATTAAAAGGTGCTGTTTATTGTTACATGAATACTCGTAACATGAAAAATGTCAAAACTGTTTCGCTGACGTGACTGGAGAGCGAATTCCGAGAGCTAGGACCATTTTTGAAGAGGTGTTTGAGGTAAGCTGAAAACTTGTTAGATGCTTCTTCTATTATACCCGATTATGGAACAGACGACCGAGCTGGGTCTTTTTTTAAGACGGGGCAGGTAGACAGTCCCACCAAAAATACCTTAAGAATACTATATTTTAGCTATAAATAATACGCTATTAAAGTTACAAGTTTCCTCAGGTACATCACAATTATGTTTTTGCAAAATATTTTTAACGCTCCTGGCAATGATAAAATCTCAACTATATCATCTGGAATTTTTTTTTTATTCTTATTTTCAAACCTCTAGATGTTTCTGTATTCGATAAAATCTCCGCTTTGTGATTTGAGTCATTGATCAATTTGTACACAATGCCCAAATTTATCTATTAGCAGGGGCTCACTGAAAATCAGCGCTGTGATGGCCTTTAACATCGCAGCACAGGCTGAGTGGGCTTCCCTTTCACGCCATCTTTCTTTCCTTTTGTACTGTTATTTTTTGTGTATGATCTTGTGTGTGAATAAATGTTTCTTTCTTTCAAATGTAGGTTCTAATTGATTGTGTGTTTTTGTCCTGTCTTGTATTGTTTTTTTCTTTCCTTTTGTATTGTTATTTATATATTAATGTATCTTGTGTATGGTCTTGTGCGTGAATAAATGTTTCTTTCTTTCTTTCAAATGTAGGTGCTAATTGATGTAGCATACCACGTGTTATACGGTGTGTCACTAGATTCGCAACACTGCTGATTTTCCGCTTCGTTTTCCATTCAATGATGGATTATTGCTACTGCATGTTGATTGATATCCACAACCGATGCGTTTCATTCGGCTCAATCAATTTATACCTGATTGCCGCGTAATGAGCGCCGTTCGTCTAATAATTAAGCCTTGAATCACTTTCTGTGTTTCTCTTTGATGTATTTTGAAAGGCAAATCTAATCTGTACATTATCTGTGCCAGTAAATAATTGAAAATTTAATGTCTGAATAAATAATTAAGGAAAGATGATTGAGTGAGAAAATTAATGTTAGAAAAATCACAAACGCATTTGGAAAAATTTATAATATAGAATGTAAAAACATTAATATTCTGGGAACATTACAATGTTCATTGCATAATAATTTTCTACCCATGGGGATGGAACCCACACCCTTCAGTGCAATAGACCGTTGCCATATCCACTGTGCCATTTGGGTCATCGCATATTTATACTCGTCTTGGTCATATTTTTTTTATTTACTTAACTAATATTGAGAAAATGAACCCAGAAAACTAAATTATTTTATTCTAAAACTATATAATCTAAAAGCATGATGAAAACTTCGACAAACAGCGATCGTAAAACTTCATAAGAACGTCTGGATGTAGACTAAACCTCATCTCAGGCATAATTATAAAGCAGCCTTCTAAACTTATGTCAACTAGTCAACTTTTGACTAACTAAGCAAGGAATATGCTAGAACTAGCGACGAAGGAATATACTAGAATAATTTTATCTGTTAAACTAGCTGAACTCCACGATTACACCCGCGTGTATATCCCGTTCCCGTTTTCGGGATAAAAACTATCCTATTCATTCCTGGGGTTTCAAAGAATCTCTGTACAAAATTTCACCCAAATCTGTCCTGTATTGGAGCCTATTCAATACAAACAAGTCTTTCCTGTTTATAATATTATAGAATAGATAAACCGCATAAAAAATCCGTTTTAAAGCTCTAATCATTCAAAGAAACAGACAGAGAAAAACGAGTTAACGGCCAATGCGATATATGCTGATCCAAAACCTTATGGCATATAATACACAATACCATTCGCCTTTCTTATTTGTATGGATAATCAAAGACTCAGGAGGAAGAAGGAAATTAAAACCAATTGGATACAAAACGAATCAAAAGGATTTTGGGTCCACTCGCACTCAACGTTGAAACGATATACAGGGTGTCCCGTAATGAGTGAAGCATCTCTTGAGGGATGATAGCTGAGCTAATAATCTATCAAAAAAACCCAATATAGGTCATACAAAAATATCACTGTTTCTGAGATATTGAGGATTTTGTAGTTTTTCCAAAAATGTTGACCTCGCCCAATGTTTTATATTGCTGTAGCCGCAATTCTTATTTGTTTTTCATAATTTTTTTACCAAGTTTTCTTTAAGAGTTGCTTTCTTGGATACATGTATTAGAAATTAATAAAAATATTAGACAACGGAAGAAAAAAAATATTTATTTCAAATTAAGTGTAGAGAAAAATTTTGAGGCCAAATTTGATAGTCTGTGGTATAAAAAAATGTACTACACTAAGACGGTCAGTGATTTTAAAAACTTCTGTATTTAATACCAATTTCAAAATGGTATAATACTTATGGTTTTTCCCCATAGCAAAAAAAATA
>LQNK01000039.1:710401-721471 GCA_001586405.1 Phoebis sennae | reverse complement strand
TAGTTTTTTAATTTATAATACATATTATTCGTAGTATAATAATTGTGACAATGAAAAAAAATGGCAGTGAACGGTGCAAATGTCATTAACGTGGCTGTTGTTTTTACAATATGTATTCCTGCTCGAATCTATAAGATTTTGACTATAGTCCGAGAGCCAATGGCGTGCAAAACTCCCTTTAAAAAATGACATCCACTTTAATTTACTTACGAAAGCAACATCGCCCCGCGGGCTGCTCGCAGCCCGCGCACTACGCAACAGCTAGTTATACCTATATACGTCAGACCTCGAATAATTATTTATATTTGTAGTCAAACATATCAGGATATAAACCTCGGCTGCTTATAAATAAGTGGAATAAATCGTACGCATTTTAAATATTCAATAAACGTAACAATCAAGGTGAACGTCGATATTATATTGAACTTTATATAGTGCAAGTTTGTTCAGAAACGGCATTCCACTGAGATGATAACTACCGGTTGATTTTCAAAGTAAATTCTTCAAAACATAAAAGGTGAATATTTTACTTATATTGATCTCTCGATCGATGTAGGATACCTATTTCTTAAGAGTCCTAAAGGGCTGATGTTCCATAAAGATAAGGTAAATCTTTTCTTATGTTCAAGCAATTTATGAATAACTATTTAGAAATAGTATAATATTACAAACATCATTTCTGATGTATTGCTTAGAGCATTTTTGGACATTCAATGCAGCGCTACCTAGTCCCAAGAATAGCAAAGTTTGTACTTTGAACACAAGATAACTGATAGACATACTTACTTCGACATTTTTTTGTATATTATATATAAATTAACAGCCAGACAAACAAGGATTACAATGTTCATCACAATTATTTATTGTCTTAAGTATTATTGTCATATGTCATATTCACTGTGCCAATGCACTAATCTTTTATTATTTGTAGGTAATTTTAGTACCTTCTCCAACCCTTATCGTGCTTTTACGAGTAGAAAAAACACACATCTTCCACATTCAGGAATGCTTATCAACAGAAATGTGCTGAAAGTTAAACACTGAATAAATAAAAGCTTAGCTACTTTATTTATTTACGTTCAAACTAAGCAGTAGGTATAGGATAGATAATAAAAATATATTGTGCTATAAAATGCGTTCAAATCCTTAACTCTGGTCTTTATCGTGCACGAACTTTGGGTTCAAGTTTATTGAAATACTATAGCAGATGTTCCGCGCGTTTAAGGATAATGTATAACTCCAAAGATAATATAATTTTTCAAATCGGTCCAGTAGTTTCGGAGCCTATTCAATTCAAACAAACAAACATAAAATCAAATCTTTTCTCTTTATAATATTAGTGTACATGAAAATAGAATATCATACGACCTTGTAAGTAGGTTTCTCCATCATACAAGACCTGAACAAATAGTTGACACTAGGTGTGGTCGGCACAAAATGTATTTTTCTCCATACCCTTAGTGACAACTTTCACACTCATATCTTTATTCACACAAACCATCCACACCATCTTCAGTCTCTCTATACCTCTCTCTCCATCCACAATCATATCCTTTACATGGCAGTATACAATTCTTTACAATGTTTTTATTTTAAACAGGGATGGCGTAACTCCTGCCGAAACGACGGCAAGTTTACCCGCCAGCCCCACTGGCAACTCGCTAGCCAAGAAGAAGGATGGTGCCAGCGACATCCGGGAGCGGGCAGCCGCCGTCCGCACGCGGAGGCTCATGAAGGAACTCAAGGAGATACAGCGCTTGCAGGAGAATAAACCTGATCCAGTATTTACGGTTAATATTTCACATCTATACTAATATTATAAAGCTGAAGAGTTTGTTTGTTTGTTTGAACGCGATAATCTCAGGAACTACTCTTCCGATTCGAAAAATTTTTTTACTGTTAGATAGCCCATTTATCGAGGGAGGCTATAGGCTATATATCATCCCGATATTCCCACAGGAGCGAAGCCCTGGAGTTTACTATAAAATTATGGATTAATTATTACGGATAATGTTTCCTTTAAATGGATTTATGAAATATTTTACGATCAATTACAGTCTTAGTATACGTAGCGCAACATGATATGCTATAATCCATTAAAGACTATTTCCCCGCCGGACTATGAAAACCTTGCAGATGCAAAAATGTTAATTTTACAGGGTATGTAAAATGCCGAATACAGAAAATTTATATTGGCCGCCAACTCAAAAATACGGTGGATTTTTCATGTTTCTTGGATAACAAATATTCGAATTTAAAATTAGTTCTCGAAACAATTGTCATTTTTATAGAAATTACAGCTATCTGTAGGCCCTCTTTCCTTCTTTTTCATCTCCCCGAGCTTTACAAACCAAAATGTTAAAATTACTGTTTCCCTAGTTTCTTTATTTACTTACTTTATTAGACTTTCTACATTTGTCAAATCTGAGTTGTTACGCAGACATGATTTACGTTACTCAAATCCGTTCATCCTCAATTCTATTCTGAAATAAGAATAGAAAAGGCTCCTTCTTTTTTTTCGTGGTTAATACTGGTGGACTTATAGTATGATATCAAATATGTATGTTCCAGGTGGAGCTAGTGAACGATAACTTGTTCGAGTGGCATGTCCGCTTGCATCAGATCGACCCGGAGAGCGACCTGGCGGGAGATCTGCGAGAACTCAACATTCCTAACATACTTCTACACCTGATCTTCCCGGAGAACTTCCCCTTCGCGCCGCCTTTTATGCGAGTCATCGAACCGCGGATAGAGAAGGGATTTGTTATGGAAGGTTGGTTTGAAGAGTTATACAATACATTAGTAGAATTGTAGTAGTTGTAAAATATATTGTAAAATATTTGGTTTGTGACATAGTATGTAGGTATTATATTTATATAATGATCAATTAAAAATTAAATAAAACACGTTATTTTAAAGGATTGGCTTTTAGGTGGAAATTTTTGAATATTCAGTTATTAATAAACTAGCTTTTCGCCCGCGGCTTCGCACGCGTGGGCTACTTATTTCTGTATTTTTTAGAGGAGCACAACAAAAGTTTTAAAAAAATTACGATCGCAGGACCAGTGATATATGTGCATGTCTATAGTTTTGTTTTTTTATAATTTTCTATGGAAATAGGTTTGACCAAAATCACACAGTGCGCGCAACTCTTCAAAATACAGAAAATTGTAGTCCACGGGAGCGAAGCCGCGGGCGGAGAGTTAGTTATATTTTGAAGTCTTCTAAGAACTATTGAGTGTTTTTAACGACTTAATCTATACGTTAAGAGTATAAAATGGCATGTCCGCAACTCAACCAAAATCTCACATTGCCACGTTGTATGACATCTTCACGACTTTAGAAGCGTATATCACAAAAAATATTCATTTTAGCAAAAGATGTACTGAGAAACCTGAGTTTCATTTTTAAAGACCTATCCAATGACACCTCATTTAATAATGTATTCGCGAATTTATTTTTTACCCTCCGTTTACATGTATGGAGAGCCACCCCTAAAAATATTTTTTTCGAATAAAATGTAGCCTATAATTTGCACCTAATATTGGTCTATCAGCATGTGAAATTTTATCAAAATCTGCCCAGTGGTTATTACGTGATTGACGCACATACAAACAGATAAACAGACAAACAGACAAACAGACAAACAGAAAAAAAAAATTCTAAACATGGTTTTGGTTTCTATAGAACATACATATTGCATACCAATTACTCTTTTTGAAAAATATTCAATGTACAGAAATGGTTCGGTTACTGTTTTATTATATGTATAGATATTGATGAGACTTTACTGATCACTCACGAGCCGCAAGGTCTGCCAGATGCATCGCGTTGAATATTTTAGAGCAATTACCTTCAAATAAAACGGTTAAACTATTAATAATGCAAACAATGCCGCAGGTAAATAAGAATACCAAATTATTGTTTAAAAGTTTATAAATGGCCTTATAATTTTATTCGATGTTTGTGTGGCAGCCACAGAACATTAAAAGAGGTAGCCACACTATTAAACTACTAAACAGATTTTGATGAAATTTTGTACACAGATTGGCTATTAACTGGAGGTGATAGGATACTTAATTTTATATGGACCCCGAATTTGAGGCGAACGAAGCCGCGGGCATAATCATAAATATCAATCGCGCCGGAACTTTAGAAGGGATTTTGATGAAATTTCGTATACAGATATAGTGTATTCGCTGGATTAGGATATAGAGCTTTTATTGATCTATAGTCATCCTACTAATATTATAAATGTAAAAGTTTAAATATCTGTGTGTTAATCACGCCGCAACTACTAAGCAGATTTTAATTAAATCTCTTATCAGATTGAATATTAGGTTGATTATTAGATCTATAAATAGCGCATTTCACGCGCTATACTATCTACTTATTCATTGTGTGTATGTCACAAAGGTGGGGCTATTTGCATGGAGTTGCTAACGCCGCGGGGCTGGGCGTCCGCGTACACGGTGGAGGCGGTGGTGATGCAGTTCGCGGCGTCGGTGGTGAAGGGGCAGGGGCGGGTCGCGCGCGCGCCGCCGCGCTCCTCGCGGGAGTTCTCGCGGCGGCGCGCGGAGGAAGCGTTCCGGACGGTCGTCAAGACGCACGACAAGTACGGATGGGTCACGCCCGCGCTGTCCGATGGCTGAAGATGTAAGGTATAAAACAATGTTGCTTTGTTTTATTAAAAAGATCTGCTTGTCATGATGATTTAATAAATTGATATGGAATCTCACGATTCCATAAAAAACGAAAACCCTGTATTTTAGGTTACTATGTATAACATTAACGATATTAATGTATATACTAATATTATAAAGAGGAAGATTTGTTTTGTGTGGTTGTTGGAATTGAATAAGCTTCGAAAAACTGAGCCAATTTTAAAAATTATTTTACCATTGTAATCCTATATTATCCCTGATGAACATAGGCTAAAAGAAGAGGAAGCCGCCCGGAACAGCTAGTAGAAGAACGCTAGAATAGGATGTTATTAACAATCAACCAATATTAGCAAACCAACGATTTACTTTACATAATGAGCAAGTAGGTGGTCGACCTTAGACTTCGCCATACTGACTTATTGATCGAATTCCGGGCTTTCTTGGAGGGGTATAATATAATTATTATTTTGTTTCAGATATTTCAAACAGTGGTGCAGAAAGGATCTCTAGTAGATAATTAGTTTTAGCTATAACTAATTAGTAAACACCTTTTATATCTTTCTTTATTAAGAACTATCTCAGAGTGCAGGAGTCTACTATCATTCTGTGCATTAATTTCCTATACATGCCACTTTTACAGGTTTTACATGTAAGACGTCATTCCAATGTCAGTGTGAGTTTTAGAATTTTGTCTAGTAATTAGGATAATGCTGTGTAATGTGCCAAACATGTAATGTTTCGCTCAATGTTTAGAAAGTCATATTAAATATGGTACCTTCTTTTGTTTTAAACTCGACTTTTAATCAATGCAAATTGTTAAAAATATGTAGATAATAAGACACTTTCATACATTTTAAATGACAGAAAATTTTAAAAAATCATGAAAAATTTTAATTGGTTTTACCTCTTGCTAAATTATATATACAAATTTCCGTCCCGAAGTCATTTAAATCATTTTGATATAATGTAATTGTACAATATGTATTTCTTATAATCATTAGACATTGCAAAAATACATTTTTATAAGCTTTCTGTCTATATTCTAAAGCAATTGTTTTAAATTTTAATGAAATTTTAGTGCTCAAATAAATGTTTTGTAATCAATTAAATCTGAAGTTCATGGCTTGTGGCAATACTTTACTGAATATAGGATGTAATAATAATTATTAGTATTATAAGAAATTGATGTTGTTTATTCTGTGAACCAAAGATTTATTTTTATGTAATTTTGAATTCAGTGCAAAATATGTATATGTTATTGATGTAATAAATTACTTGCTCAAAAAATGTCTTTGATACTATTTTGCCCAAAGATTAGTAGAAGATCTTTCAAAATATCATCAACCACATTCAGGCTTAAAGAAAACACACAATATTCTAGAAATATCATTAAAGTGAACAGAAATTAGAAGATAAACCTGGATCTCTCATAAATATCAGATTGAATTTTCTTCACATTAACTTAAATAAAGGCTGTTGTCACCTGTTGGAACATGAAATTAAAGTCACATCAGTTTAAAAATATGTAATAGCAAGCTTGTAATTAAATGTCTGTACTCAGGCACTGACTGTGACACGAGAGTTTTTTTGGAATTTTCAATGGGAAATAGATTCTGGGACTTTTTGATTGTAACCCTAACATGCACTGTACCAATGAGGTGCTAAATTTCCTCACAGAATAATAAATGGGTAGGATTTAAAAAGAAAGACAAAACTATTTAAATACAGTTATCATGTTTCACTTTATACAGTAAATGAAAAATTATAATTAAGCGTTATAAATATGAGATGACCGACCCACCACATCATTCCCCGCCTCGCAGCGCCAACACAAGATGAAGTACTGACCCTCCTTGGACTTTATAATCTTGAGCTGTCTTTTCATCATTCCTGAAATATAATATGACATTTAGCAGTTAAAATTTAAATCCCGTGGTAACAAAAGTTTGTGGAAAATATGGAATATTAGTCATTTTCATTTAAACAGATTTTTTTTAATATTAGACACATTTTAACCCCATTACAAATTGTCTGATATTTAAGTAAATTACACTACACCTATAGTAACACAACTCAATCAAAATCTAAAAGGGATGGGGATAAGTACCATAATTGATTGTAGTTTTCGATTTTCAGGTATTTGAAAAATTTATTGGATTTTCAAAATATGTCTATTATTACAATAATCCTACTTCATATACAGGCAATATTCACTTGTCTCTTCTTATAGATATTGTCGTTTCTCGTAAAGTATCACTATGGGCATTGCAATTTTTATAGGATTTTCGCACAATGTTTATTATTTCAATAATCCTACTATATATACAGGCAAATTGCCAGACAATATTCGCCTCTGTGTCTTCTAATAGCTATTATCGTTTTTCGAAAAGTATCACACAAGCAATTGCCAATCGGCACAATGGTTTATAGCGCAAATGGAAATGATCTTGTAAACTTGTACTTACATTTGTTTGCCGGAGAAAATTAACCGTTGTTGTTGAGGCGGAATTCCTTCCTTCTCTTCCACCCGCTCCTTAATCCTTTCTACTTTATCGGTTGGCTCTATATCTATTTCAATTTCTTTCCCTGTAAGAGTCTGAAAAACCCAATGGTTAATTTTATAGGCTGATATTGATATGAATTAATTATCTTACTCAATAATCTTCTTACCTTGACTTTAATAAGCATTTTTCTGAAATTCTTTAACTATACAGTCTAAAACCAATAAGCAATTTCTATTAAATTCTTGCTTTATTGCAATGCAGAGAAAAAAAACTTAGGCGCTTTCCGCTTAGCGTTTTTTGACAAATTGATATGACATTTGACAATTTATGGAAATGACAATTTGTTTTTGATTATTGCACGAGGTACCTACCTTACTCATTATACAAGAAACTGGATAATTAAAACACGTTATAGAGTTTACTGTAATTTTATCTCTTCTTTGCTTTCATCAATAGGATCGATTTTCTATTTTCTCACAGGCATTGATTAATCCTTGTTTTTTTTGTTAAATACCAAATATTTATGAAAAGGTTTTTCAACAATTTAACTCGATTAAATAATTAATATAAATAAATTCTTGATATTCTTTGCATGTTTAAGAAGTCATTCACAAAAACATGAAGTAAATACTTTATTTTTTTCATAGGGTCATAATTTTTGGATTGTGAATTGTAATTTGTCCCTCAAACGTCAATGTTGGAAATGTCAAATGAGATAAATAAATATAATGTAGTACAGTAGTGTACACATTTAAAGACATTTAAAGTTTTTTTTACAATTATTTTATCAAATATTATTAAACAATATGGCAAATCTAGATGCAATATTTCAAAACATCGAAGACGCGTTGAAAAATGGTATGTCTATGGGTTTCTTTACTTACAATACCTTCCTGTTCTAATAATAGGTTAAAAATTCAAAATCTAAAAAATAATTATTTTACCTTTATTGTTTTTAAAACTATTGATTTCATTTGATTACTCAACCTAGAGCATTGTTTTCAGAATACGAAAAAGAATTCCTTGTGAGTGTACTCAAGAAAAAAGTCATTAAGACCACAGATGAAGAATTAAATGAAGATGTTGTTAACTTACTAAGAAGATTTCTTAAAAGAATTATTAAGGATATCGATGAAATGTCCATTTTCATTAGAGGAAATGAAAACATTCTGATAAGTGTTAAGAATCAAAAAACTTTGCGAACATGTTTCCAAATAGTAACCTCTTTTGGTATTTCAAATTGCTTAATACTTGGCCTAGGTCTAAATTTATCAAAGAGATGCTCAACAGGAAAATCTCTGCCACAAATAGAGTTAAATGATGATCAAAAATATGAGTTATTAGTTGAATGTACTGAGTTTCTCTACAGAAGTTACTCCATACCTGTACTGAAAAATATAATTTTAACATTCCACTTAACAGACTATTTAGCAGCATTAATTCAACTTGCATTTGCACCACTGAAGAAACCAGGTGTATATAAAAACTTTACTATGACTGTTGAGAAATATGAAAAGCTAA
This sequence comes from Phoebis sennae, assembly GCA_001586405.1. NCBI lineage: Eukaryota > Metazoa > Arthropoda > Insecta > Lepidoptera > Pieridae > Phoebis > Phoebis sennae. The sequence continues at coordinate 712,782 of LQNK01000039.1, read as the reverse complement.
ATACAGAGAGACAGAGATACATATCAATTTATGAACATTTAGTAAATAATTGCTTTCAACCTATTCTAATGAAAGAATTATTAGTGCTACAAAATGTCAAAGAAGTGGAACCTCCTGCATTTGTTAAGAGGGTGATTGCAAAAGAAATGAGTAGGCGATTGATATCATCAGGTGGACTATTAAGCCTTATAAGATGTTTCATAGAAAGTCATGATATGGATGTTGGAGTAGATTGGAAAAAAGTTGACATGATCTGTAAAATTGTATGCACCAAACATGGCGATATAACAGAAAATGAATATCTCAATATCATTTGCAACCAACTGAGACAAATCCTAAATCTTAATAATGCACATTATTTGACAACCGCTGTATCTTGCTTGTTAAGTTTGTCCAACAAATATTCAACTTCGGAGATTGTTGCAAAACTGCTACAAGAAAGTCTTCAACCTTTCTCCCATGACTGTTTAATAGCGCAAAATAATAATCCAGGCACAATAATATTGACCACACAAGAAGTAGAGCATAAAATTTCCATATTACATACATGTACTTTTATCACAAAACTGGATTTGCCATACCAAATTTTATCTTCGAATTTAAACATACTTTTTCTTTTATCAACAAAATGTTCCAATGATGGAATTAAAAAGAAGTTAAAAGATGTAATCTTAAAAATTTTAGAACTCATTGATGAAGTAAAAATTTTAGATATGATTAAACAATTATATAACTATAATTACAATTCTGAGCCCTTGGGTGTCCTAGTCGAGGAATTTAATACAGGGCTTGTATTGAAATGTTCATCAAACCCTATCAACTACAACATGGAAGACATTACACTACTCTTAGTTGATTTATTCCAGAGTACAACAAATATACAACTGACAGAAAATTTATTTGAAAGTTTCTTGCAATTATTCTTACATGTTGAAAATCAAAGGCATAAAAGGAATAAAGATACACTATTTACATGTGAAGATGATCCTATTTTATTCAGTGCTAATGATGAAAAATATGCAAATATTATTTTATTGCTCTCTGAAATATCTGGAATACCTAAAACTATTAATATTATAAAGAGAAATCCTGTCATAGTTGTTAACTTTGTAGAAATGTTATTATCTCCAGAAAATAAAGTAACAGATGAATGTATTACTGTAGCTTTGGTGTTGCTGAACTCAGTTTTAGCATATAACAAAACTGATGATGTTAAAGGAAGGCTCACAAAACTGTTTCCTTTAATTAACAAAATGTCACAGAAAAATGAACATAATAGAATTTTGTGTAAAGAGATTATAGCTTTAATAAAATGTGAAAAACCTCAAAAAGCCGATACACCATATGGAAAAGCATTAAATAATGTAATGGATGGTTTACTACCTGTGAGGGCACACGGAATAATGGAACTGACTAAACTAATTGATGCAGCTGATCCTGAAACCATATCCAAAAGGCATTATATTTTCTGCTTACTCCAGGTAAGATGATTTACACTTTTAAGTTTAGTCAGGTTTTGATATACATGATAGATATCTTCTGTAAAATTATGAGAAGTACATATTATATTAGAAAACTGTTTGAATCCTACTAATATTATAAATACGAAAGATGTACGTATGTGTATAAGTTTATGTAAGACTCTCACGCAAAAAATACTGAACTAATCATGATGAAACTTGGTATACATAATATAGGTAAGGATTCAGAATAACATAATATAACCTATTTTTAATCCCGGAGTTGCCACGGGATCTGAAGTTACGCGTGTGAAACCTTGGGGCTAGGCTAGTATAATAACATAAGTTATGTTTTTCAGGAACAACTAAAAGATTGTGATTCATATGTTTACCTAGCAGCTGTCAATGGTATTGCATCTCTTGCTACTCATTTTACAGAAGATGTTTTAAGCATACTGTGCAAAGAGTTTTTGCAATATTCTTCACAAAGGATTGTTGAAACTCAGGAGGAGCAAAAGAAAATTGCAGAGCTGAGAATGAAAATTGGCGACATTGTCGTCAAAGTGACTAGAAGACTGGGTGAGTTTCAATATTTGATTATGTCATTCTATTTAAAGATGAACAATTCATGTGTATTTAATTATAGAGATATAAGTTTTTTCGCCTTTCACAGTCAGAATTCCAATTTCCACCAAAATAATTCTATCATTATTGAATGGAATTTTACCCGTGTGGCGTCGGGTTAAAATACGTGTGCCGCCAACAGAGGGTAATTCTACTGCACAAAATCTTCAACAATAATAGAGTGGGAGCCTAACATTTTAAGATTAGGCCAAGCTCGCATTGGTGTAATTACCAACACCCCAGGCAGAATACCAGCGTGTAGCAGTATTGCACTGCATTTCGTATGGTGAGCGGGGG
>LQNK01000039.1:674043-698298 GCA_001586405.1 Phoebis sennae | reverse complement strand
TCTATTTCAAGTTCTCGTTTGTCTTATTTCTGCGATAGATTAACAAATTTTTAACATAATAGTATAATATGTGTTCTTTGATCGAAGTGAAATTACATAAATATTTTATGTATCTTTAATAGGATACCGAAATAATAATCTGCTATGAGTTATAAGCGAGGTAAATTATAGAAGGTATACTTATGAGCGAAAAACACGCACTTGGCTTGGCTATTTCAACTTGACGCATCATCTCTGTAACGTTGTAATGTATTTGGACTTTTAAGACATCAGGAAAAATCAATATATGTATATCATTCGGATAATAAGTATGTCAAATATTATAATTAAGGAATCGAGTGGTTACAAAAAAATTATTTAGGGCCAGACAGGGGAGTATGAATTTTAAATGAACTGCATGCTATGTGTCGGTAATGTGATTGTGTCGAGTGACTGACGCGAAACGGCCGGCGCGGCAAACAATAAAAGATTTTACGCGCACTGCTCTTCCTGTGCGCACAATATGAGGCCATCAGATTTTATATTGTTACAAACATAACACTGTCACCAACAATATGCCTGTAATATTTTATTTTGCAGTTATTCAAATCTATCTTAATTCAGTAACATTTCTGAGCTTCTCAAGCTGTTGTTTAAAAATATGGTAGATATTTATTCAACTACTTCCTATTCCAGACCAGAAACTAAACACGAACCTTCTGAACAGTACTATACTTACGACACAGCACGAAAGTCTTCAATACACTCTCAAATTAAACAACATGAAGCGTTAAGTAGTACAAAAACGGCGTGATAGCTAAGAACTTTATGACAATTTGAATACCTCAAAAAGCAGAGAAACTATGTAAATCCAAATAGCATTGTTAAGTTGGCCGTGCGTGTATAATCACCGTTTTGCCGTATTCAATTAAAAATTGACCCACTGTCGAAGCCACGTACAGACAAAACATTTATTGTAAGTATTCCGAGCGACTCGATTTTATTAACAAAAGTCTCTTTGTCGGGACTATAAAAGAGATACAATTTAGAACGCGAAAATGGAGCCACGGTTTATAGATTAGTTTTAATTTGGCAATTACTTAATTTAATTGGATTAAATACCTTCAATAGTAAGTATGCCAGAAAGTTATTCACATTCACTTATGTAGAGCAAGTCAAGACTTCAAACAAACTTTGAAAAAGTGTTAACGCGTATAAGTGACAACACTTATATGCAAATTGAAATTGATTGAGAATATTAATGTATATTTGCTATCAAATAACGTAACTGAAGTACTTACTACATTCTTTTTATTCTATCGTAACATAGTAGAAATTTTTAAATATTAATAATATAATTTTTACCTTTTAATCCTTTTATGCATTGCATTTACACGGAATATATGCTCTAATTTAGAACATTTCATCATATGGAATAAAAATACTTTTTAACGGATTTTAAATGCGGTTTTTATACATTATTTTACTGTATTTTAATAGAGTAAGTAACCCACGTTTAAAATCCGTTAAAAGGCATATTTTAGTACAATAATGAAAATATAAATAAGAAAATCTTAACATATTGAGGGAAATTGGTTAAAAAATAACCAACACAAGAAATAAAATAATATACTTAAGTAAAAAATCCAATGTGCTAACTTTCGGATCTTATGTATAACTTAACACACTCGAGCACTGCTAAATTGGATTAATGGCTATTAAAAGTGCCTCAGATGCTTTGAACAGCTTTAAAGGCGACATAGCGTGGGACGGAGCTATTTTAAATAAAATCGCAAATTCGAATAAGGTTAAAGAGCCGTTACGAATCGTGCATCGATATGAGATTATGGTCGATTGACGATTAATATCCAAAATAGATGGTATATCGATGAAGAACCTACATGGTATTCCTGGTAATCACGGTTTTGACCTAAACGGGTGCGCATAAGGTCCGGTCGGCGACCCGCGCCAGTCAGGACTCCACAGTTCCACACCTCGTTAGCCTACTTCCAGTTTATTCTACGTTACTTACACCTATACCTACTTCGAATAGGCGTTTGATAGCTCATTTCAAACTGAACTCTGGAACTTTTATATTTTTAAAGAAACCAAGAAAACAAACTAGAAATGCTTGCAATAGTATTGTTTGTATAATAGAATCCTTGAAACTTATCTTCCTTATGGAACATAAATATCAGTATATATGTTTGTAGTGAAATCTCCAAAGTTTTCTTTGGTAAGAGTAAAAGAAGTTTTAATCGCTGACTTTATTTACGTCTCTAATTTTAGGTTTTAATCTTGCTTATCTTTCGATAAGAAATACAAATAAAGATCAAACTTGTTATCCTGATAATACAGAAATACTTTCTTAATCTCTTGAAAAGAGATGCCTTGACAAGTTGAGGACATCTATAAATACTACTCACACCTACGTTCTTCCCCAATTAACCCCGGTGATCTGTATAATTTTACTCCATTTATTTTGATCGATGATAAAAATAACATTTATATATCTACTGATACTATTTTAACAGCTTAACAGGATTAGTGATAATAATAAAATAAAAAGAGCCAAACTTTCAAGCATATTACCAGCTATAATTAGGAGAGCTTTTTGAGATGTTTATTTTACTTCTGTATTCTGTTCTGATGTATTACGAATACGATGTTATCAAAAGTTCCGACTGACAGTGAAACAAAGTGACCCGCTGTGCATATCATCTTAAGATATATAGCCAACCTCGTCAAAGATATAATTATCAGCTAATTAAAGCGACGTCTAGTCAAACACGTTAAGTGAAAGCTAAGTTTCACGTGTGACCCATATAATAGGCAACATCGAATACAAAAAGTGTTGCGACAATAACATATCTCCTCGCCTTTATCAGGTAGTCTCTTTACAAAGACGCGGTAGCCGCAGGGCCGACTGGGAGACCGTTAGCGCATGCATAATGCTAACCGCGAAGTGTTCCATTGACGTAATGACATGCACACTATGGACCCGCCGACCTTACCGTACGATACTCATTTTATAAACAAAAAATCAAGAAATACACGTAACTGGGTCGTTGGCACAACCATGTCAAGTTTGGTTGTACAGAAAATTGTTAAGTAGACGTGTAGGTATACCATTAAAATAAAGTAGATAATTTAAGAAAAAAAAATCATATCTTAACTTAGGCTATATATGATGAAAGTTTAGTACAGCATACTATTTTAAACTTATTATTGTGTTATAGAGATAGATATACAATGCCATAGTTGATCTTGAACGCTATTGTAATGTTTCCAACATTGTACATACTCATACCAACAAATTCATTCGAATTTGAGTAAGACATCAATCGAATTATGGAATTAACTTCATGGAATTACCACGAATTGCAGCTAAAGCTTTTTTCCAATAACTAGGCATTAGTTAGAATTTAAAATATATTTCGACCTATAGTTAAATCGAAATATATTTTATCGAATGAGATGCGTCCTAAAAGCAAAGATCGGAATCCGAAATGTACCATTACGGAACCGTTTATTTGATATTACGCGAAAAGGAAAACCATCGATGGTATCAATCATACAATTGACCTATGGACACATGATAGCTCCGGTGTGGGTTAATCTCTCGTCTGATGACAGCGAGACCTCGTAAGTAGAACTGGTCACGGGTAACGTAATCCATCACCGTGCAAGTGGGTGAACTGTATCGGATATTAGGCACGACATCAAGCAACGGCTATTCAGATTCTCGTTATCCAATTTTCTATCAATCGTTCCACTCTCTTCCGATATTTTCAGGAATTTTACTCAATCAATCAATCAATTATATCACTGGACAGACATTTTATTCAAAAATAATTAGCGCCAACCAATGAGGTATCATCATAATAATTCACAATTTGAATTATATGATAACACACATTTTTGCAACAGGTAATTTTAGCTCTTTTACTATGTGTCATCGTTTTTCAATCATTGTTACACATTATTTAAGTATGTAAAAAAACTTATATACAATACCGCCTTTTGTTTTTATTTTTATTTCTGTGTTTTTATTTTCCTTCTTTGTGTGTGCAATAAAGCTATTTTCATTTCATTTACAAATTATGTGTAACAACAATTGAAAAAAAGTCCAAATTTATTTTTTACCGTTATATTGCCAATGGCATGAGTTTTTGGCAATGTGTAATAAAAAAAGTAAAATATACTTTTGGTTATAAACAAAATTAAGCGGTGCTATTGTCTCTTGTAAGCAACAACCTTTAGCGACAGTACAAATTGCCAGTGCCTGAACATCTTAACGACATCTTTTGCACTCGTTACGCCTGGAGAACTGTTCTCTAGCTGTGAAATAATTGCTGATGGTAAACAGCGGAACAATATAGCTACGTGGGGTGTGACATATGTACTTTATAAGAGCCATGTGAATTGTCCTTCAACTGGAAATGTATATAGGATTCTAAATATTAAGTTTTGTCACAATTTGAATTCAACTTTTTGTCGAGTGTATATGCGGCAATAATTGCCTCTTTGGAACAATTCAATAAGAACCTGCATTTCTAAGTTATGTGATCGGGTTCTTGCTTTATAATATTATATTGTGCTATATAATATGTTTACCTAATTATTGGGTAATAAAAATATAAATAAGCATGCGTTAAACCCTCCTTATTCATGCGCTACCGATATGCTATGTTCTGGGGCATACCTCATATTGAAAATATTTGAGATTGGAAGGAGACAAACGCTATTCATTAATTAGCTAAATAACTTTTAATGAGAAGACGATATGCTTCGATAATTTTAAATAGAATTATTTCGTTTGTTTTTCCACACATACAAAGGGTAAAAATTAAATGTAAATCGTTTAATTTATTTACAAGTAGAGCTCTGATGTATATTAATAATACGAAAAAGTTATGCTAACTTCGTCTTCATCCTAAGAAATGGATAAGGAATTACCTTAGATGTTGGTTGGAAATATGAAATTTTCAGTTTATTTTCTTAATTTGTTCTTATAAAATAAAATTATAATTTTAGATTAAACTTCAACTATTCGAAGAATATGAATAACTTTTGATAAATTAAAAATGTAAAATGAAATGACCTTACCATCATCCGCATCAACTTCAGCAATCGGAGACACAAACGTTAATTGTAAAATTATTCCAAATACAAACAAATTCGACTGCCAGGCCATCGCGGCTATAAATAAATTCTCAAAAGTGCTATAATTAATTGCATCCAAATAAAATTTTCGCAAGAAGCAGTAAATAATCGAACGGAATATAATTTAAATAATTTAACGAATGTAGAGCGCTGTGAACAAAAGTGAGCGCACGCTATAACTTCGCCGCGGCGTCTGATAGACTAAACAAGTAACTAGGTAACAAAATAAAAGAATACAACCTTCACATGGTAGGACTTTACATGACTGCATGCTTTGTGCAGTTACATGTTGGTGGACGTGCTGAAATTTATATAGATATACCTCATAAAGCGTTCTGTTTAGACTTTTGAAGATTAGTATAACACATTCCGTTACAAAATACTCGTTAACTTTCGATATATATTCTTAATGTGATAGTCAAAATTTGTGTTAATTTTCCTACCATTACGAAAATTATATGAATTATAGAGACCAAATTATGACGCCACATTACAATACTGAATTTATGATTTATATACAGGTTGGTATGGAGTGTTGCAAATCACAATTGTTTTGCTTGTCTTAAAAGAAATAAGAGATGCTACTACTATTGACATGATTGAAAAAAGGAATAGAAAAAACTGCGATCTTAATAGATATTTAAAGTTAAATATGTCATTAGCATATCTAATTTTAGTGACACCTATTATATAATAATAGAAAACATTTGATCGTGAAGCAGGGCTCGAACTTGTTTACTTCGGTTTAAAGCGCTTAGGAACAAGACCATTCGAAACGTGCCTCACATATCATGTCCATTCTGTCCTTTATTTTGAAGCGTTAAAAATAATGACTCCTTATATTTTTAGAGGAATAGATGCAAGAATATTGTAAATAATGTTACATATAATGACAACTAAAGCGCTTAAATACACGCATGCGCCGAATTACAGCGCGCGCATTTCAGAAACCTTAATGCCAGGAGGGCAAACAGTCAACACCCATTCTTAGCTAAAACCCCTTTTATTTAGAACATATGGCTGAAAATAGTATCAAAACACCCATAATGTAAACAGTGGTAACAACAATGGGGAATCAATTTAAAAACGTGGCTATCATTGCCTGCTTGAAATCTTTTCTTTTTATTTTTAATTTGATATTTTGGGTAAGTATGTATTATTTACATATTTTCTGATGAAAGTTTTTAAAAAAGGTGATTTTTTATACACTGGTAATAGGTTGCTGCGACATACTAAAATAAAGAAAATGACTTAGTACTCAGCTCAGCTTTGTGTCCTATGTTGTTAAAAAGTTCTTGTTTCGCAGCTTACGGGCCTACTTATACTAGTCGTGGGTCTCTGGGCGGAGTTTGACCTGTATAAGTATATGGAATTGTCGCCAGATTTCTCTGGCACGGCTCCTCACGTGATAATCGGAATTTCTGGCCTCATTGTAATCATCAGCTCGGTGGCATTTTCCTGCATAATCAAGGGCCAGCCTGTCCTTCTATACATCGTAAGAAATTTTCAAAATATGTATTCACATTAATAAGCAATAGTATTTTTAATTTGGAAACGTATATTTTAAAAGATTATTGCTACGAGCTTTGTAAATAATTGCGTGATAATATACGTTCCATATCTGAAACAAGATTAATTGCAATTTTTCTCTAGGTATCTGTGTATTTTGTTATTAGCATTTACATATACCTAAAGAAAAAGTCTCGACAGCTTTAAACAATGCTAAATAGGTATTTTTAGTTATAAAAAAAAAATAAACTTACCATTAACTTTTAAAAATAAGAAATTTCTTTTCATTTTCTTTTCTTACCTTGATAGATTAACATACTTATATTAAATTTTTAAAATAAACGGACGTAACAATGTTGTGGTCATGACCAAAAATATCAAAAATATTATGCGCCTTTTATAAAGAATCATTGATTTCGCGAAAGTTGTTTTGCTTAAGCGCGTTTGAGCGGTGGCCCACATTGATATCTGAATATTCAATTTGTATTTGTTTTCAAATTATAGAAAATTGTACAATTTATTTTACAGTATGGTGGTTTCTTAGTCTGCATCTTCATGATGGAGCTCGGCGTTTGTGCATCAGTAGTGTGTTACAAAGGCACTTTCTCGAAGGGTTTGCACGATGGACTAACACAATCAGTCAAAAATTATGATCGAGACAAAGCTAACTTTGACTTTGCGCAATCTGCGGTAAGTTAAAAATATATCAGTTTCTAGTTAAGAACTATTACATTAATACTAAACATACCTAAATTTAAGAGAAAGGTTGATCACAATTGTATTTTTTCTATTTCTATTTGATATTTACCTATAATAGGAACAATTCGAATTTTAAGTATTAATTCCTAGTATAAAATCAAATTTAATGCATATATACCTAAATAGCTTACCGCCCGCGGCTTCACAAGCGTAGAATATTACCTACTATCCTATCTTTCAAGTTGGATGAACCTGCACCGGTGTGTAATATTTGGTTAAAATCGGTTAAGTAGTTTAGATATCCATCGCGGACAAACACAGTGTTTGCCACGTAATTTATATATATTAAGATTATATTTAATCGAATTACGATTCTAAAAAGACAGTGTAACGCCTAGTGTTCTCTGCTATCAAGCGTTTTAACTTTATAGATATTATCTAACTAATTGTGTGAAATTATTTTCTAATGCTAGAACTGTTGAGTAATATGGTATAACGCTGTGGTTTCTATTTTCAATACAATCGATAAACAATCGCGAAAGTGCAATAAAGTTGTTCTTTGTCTTCATTCTTCGCGTAATAGAAAACACTTCATTAAAATGCAACTGATGTAGGTATTTATTCAATAAGAGCGCCTCACTAAAATCTTTTATTAGTAAATATTAAAAAATACTAATGGGTACAATAATTAAAATAATTTGAAATGAACTGAAAATTTATAAACCAGGGCCAGTCGGCGGCACATTCAAAAGGCGGCAGATTCGTGGTAGAGGAATGCAGAGTTGCTCCTTGTTTTTTTTTTTGTGAAAAAAGGTAGCAAAATCTTCGTAGACGAATACACAACGGCATCTTTCTTTTTTTGCTATCATGCAAAAAATGCACAATCACCGTTTTAAAAAATTTTGTTCCTTTGTTCCTTTGTCTATGCAATGTAAAATGTATGATTGCATTTTTGACTGCTGTTTAAATTTTTAGGAATAATAAATAACCGAAGTATACTTGAGCAATTCCAATTGTAACGATGGGTATTCTCTTTTTTCTAGTTACACTGCTGCGGAGTTTCTAACTATACGGATTGGATGATAATGTCACCCCAACGGGTGATCCCTACGTCTTGTTGCCTCGACACAAGTCATTGTGTTACCGCCAACTACAACGACGTCTATCAAACGGTATGTTTTCCTATTCGCATTTGTTATCAATACGGCCGGGGCCCTCTCCGTCAGACAACACACGTATAAACGCAAGTCGTACGCAACACGTAAGATTTTCAATTACGTTCCTTGGCTCGTCCCCGGATAAGATTATAAAAAAAATTGGACAATGTTAAGAACATTTCATTACATTTTTTAAAGAAAAGAGATGGTTGCACAGAAATGTCATTTATAACTAAGGTTTAGTTTTTAAAATGTAGTTTATAAAAAATGGTAGAAATAAACAGATTTTTCAGTTTCACCTTTTTTCTTCAGTTTCATTTTTTTTACAGGGTTGCTATGAAGTAATAAGCGAGTACTTGCGAAGTAATATGAATATATTAATAGGGATCGCAATCGGAACTTCAATTTTACCCCTCGTCGGAGGCGTCCTGTCCTGCTCCCTGGCAAGTTACATTAAAAAATCTAAATACGATGTTATAAACTAAGATTCTTGGCTCCCTCTATCGGATTTGAATCTCAATTTTAAAACTTTTGACTGAATGTTTAGCTCTCTATCCTTACTCTAATATATTTTTATTGTAATTAAAATTTTATTGTTGTGTATTAAGAAATTCTTATTGATTTAAATTGTATCTACAAGAATGAATGTCATATATTTTGAATGTTTAAATAAATTATTGAGCAACTTATTTCATTTACTGTTTCCTATTAAAATTGTACTAATATTATGAATGAAAATTGACTTGTTGGTGTGTCAGTCATGCCGCAATTACTAAACAAATTTGATCTTTAAACTAATACAACACAGGCGAAGCCACAGGGAGAAGTTAATAGAAAAACATTAAAATCTATAATGTAAATTCTAAATAATGAAAAATATTTCTGTTATTATCAAATTTATTTCAGTTTTTTAACATTATCAACAAATTACTTAGCCAAAAAATTTATGCTATTATATTAATTAGTCACTGTCGGAACTATTTTTATCTTCCTTAGTTTCCACTGGCACTTCTTGCTTGTAATGTCTGTATTCAGGCTTTAGTTCCCACATGTTCTTATGAGGATTTTTTAAATTATAATTACATACTTCTTTCAGAATCTCCTTTAAGTATACAATGGGCTGTCTTGTTATCTGTAATGAAAATAAAATAAGTCATTCAAGTACAGTTTACTTCATGGTATAATATTAAGTCACATTCTGTGCAATGATTTTTATGCAGTTTGTGCTGCCATTTAAGTAGTTAGTTTAAAAAATTGCTTATTATATTGGTGTATGTGGATGTATGCTTGAGTACAGATTGAGGCGTTTCGGGTTCAATTCACAGATGGGGCCAAAAAATTTATCGAGAATTTTTTTCTAACAAAAAAGTCTTAAAGTTGGCAGTTGGCAGTGCTGGAGCACTCTCATGCTTCAGAGAGCATTTAAAGCCGGTAGCATAAAATCTACTGTCCCATGTGATTTCGAGAGTAAAAGGAATAGAGAGTTCACATGTGTTTGTGCACTTACCTGTGCACTATAATATCTCTTGTGTATCTGGCTATTCTCTGTTGAGATTGGCTACCATAACAGATAATTTAAAACCCATATGAGGTGGATTACTTCTATATTACAATATATTTAAATTAAAGTAAGTAAGAGAAATATGTACCTTCTGCAAGTCCTTAATATTATAATACTGATGTTTTTCGAAAGCAGCAAACAAAACATTGAGTACGGCCTCTTTGTCATCACGAGCTTTCTTGCCTTCTGCTTTCTTGCGCTCTTGATATTCAATCTAAAAAATATATCATGTAAAATATAAATTATGCAATTTAGAAGTTTGTATTATGTTCATTTTCAAAGTAACAATTATTGAGTAATTGTACAATTGCATGCAGATAAAATGAAATGTAATAACTAATAAGATACACTTACATTATGTTTATGGTCCGAAACAGGCTTAAAGTTTTGTACTATCCTTTCTAATTGTTGCACTTGTCTTTGGGGCATGGAAGCTTTTCTTATAGATTCTGATTTTAGTTTGTAGTAGATTGAGTCTGCATAGGGCCTGCATTCCAGTTTTTGAACTATTCTGCCCTCCATGAACAACTTCTCTGATTCTGGCACCACTGAATCCGTATTAGTAGCTGAAGTGAAAGAGAAATTTCTTTAAATCCTTTGATATTGTAATATAAAAAGTAATACTTATTCACAACTTTAATTACAATTACAAATTGATATTATTAACACTTACAAACTATATTAAATAGAACACTTTTTTAAGGATTCTAAATGGGATTAATTATACATTAAAATCCTTTATTCAATAATAATTAATAATATATATAAATAAATATTTTATTCAATATGGTAAGTACTAGCCTTAAAACAAACACAAGAAAATACTTACGAACTATGTGAGAAAAGACCCCTAATGATTGTCTTGTCACATTTGACACGTCGAGCCGATGTTCCTTTGGTATATTTTGCTCTCCCGCATCTTTAAGACATAACACTGCTTCAGACAAAGAGAGTTGAACCTGTGGACGCTGTCCGGCTACACGAGCAATTTTCAATTTTCCCACTTCAATATCTCCCGGAGCTTTATCCCACTTTGTAGCGATATATTTTGGTACCTTCACGAGCCAAACTCCTCTGCCAGTATTTGACAGATCGAGTTCACGATCAACATGAGGAGTATTAGTTGATCCACTCATGTTGATTAAAAATCTTATAAATTTCAAGACTATGCCAAGCCCTGGTCACGTAATAAGATCTACAATTTATTTATTTTTTAATGTACTCAACTTTAAGTTACAAAGTGTATATCCACGTCAATATAAAATAAAAATTTCTTATAATTTATTTATATCACAGATATTACAGCCAGTATAAAAAACCTCTAGGATACATTAAGTTTATCACACTTTAAACTTTAAAGTCGCAATGAATAATTGTAAATTATTGTAATCTTTATCAAGATTTGCAGCTGAACGTTATGCTTCTATGAACTGTCAGTGTCAACTGACGTTCGACAGAGTCTTGACATTGACTGTTCTCATGGCTGGTTGCCTCAACAAAAATTCCACAGATTGATTTCTTAAATTTGACTTACTAGACTAGATAGATACCCATTTCTTTTCATTGTACCATAAAACCATTTCAATTTTGTTAAGATATAACACAGCCAGATTTCCCATTCTTTTGTAATATTGTGTGTACATCTTTATCATCTTTTATTTACTATGGTTAGTACCAATAAGAAAAACAATAGCATAAGTATATGTTCTATGTTAAATGAGGCTATTTATATATAATATATCAATTAACAAGTATAGATGTATATTAAAATATTGAAATGGGTTTGTACACTTTATGGCAATTGCAACTGATATTCTGGTATCCGTGATTATGAATATATTAAAAAAGAAGCGGAAACGAGGCCGATACTGCCAATGTCAAAAAAATGACAAATGTCAACTTCATATAAATATATCAAAGGATCGTAAAATAGCTGTGTATCGATAAATATTATTCTTTATTTTTATGCTTTGCGAATAATTTTCTGTAATGCTGAAAACAAATCATACTTACCAAAGTGTACTCTTAAATACTGTTTGCATGAGAATGTTAATATTTGTATTCGCATGAAAAATTGTGCATAATGTTCGGATATAGTAAAGAAGCAGTTAGAGTGAAAGTCAAGGTTTGAAAGTACTCATTATAATAATCTTTACAATTAAAATAATATGCTGTTAGTTATATAAATATTATTTTTGCCTTGATATTTGATGACACATTTCTTTTCATAGAAAAAAAATCTTTTATGATAGGAATTATTGCCCTCTTCCATATATTTTTATTTCCTTATGTAAAAATTAATGTTTTTTTTTCAGAAATGCGAAGGAAAGCTACAGCCAGAACTCCGAAAATTTTCTGTGGATCCACAAATAACTTCCCTAGAGGTTTTACAGAGTATTTTAGTGAAAGCATTTGATATTAAGTCTGATTTTACTTTATCATATAGAACATTGGATGACCTGGGTCAGGAAGTCTATTTGCCTTTACTGTCTGACTGGGACTTGGATGCTGCATTTCTCAAGTAAATAAATTACTTTACTACTCAATGCATTGATTTGAAAAACGATTTAATGTGTAAAGTGTTTATAAGCCATGCTTATTGAGTTTTATACAAACATATCTTTCCATAATAATTAATACAATTCATTTTGTTGCAATATTAAATAGTTTTTGTGTAGTGCATTAACTTATTATTTTTTTATTAATAGGGCTCATAACATAGCACTTACCCAAAAAACAGAACCATGTGTTCAATTGAAAGTGGATATGAAACCTTTTGCGGAAGCTTCAGAAGATTGGGAACCTCCAGTTATTGGAACTGGACAAGTCACCACTCAACAATGTAGGGAACCACTTCCACCACAACAGAACCAATCAACAACACAAATAGACAAGCAAGAAACTCAGATTGGTCTGCAAGGAATGATAATGAATCAGGTATACATAACATATGGGATAAAATACAATATGTGTAAATAAAAAGATAATCATTATACTAATCCTTTCCTAAAAACAATATTTATTTATGGATTGCTAGTCCTGTTGTCAAAGCTATAAGGGATTAAAATGCAGTCTGCTGACTGTATACCTTACAATAATCAGCCATTATTATAAGAAACTCTTAAAATATAAATTTTTATCTAGACCCAAATTCACTATAGATTTGAGATAAGATCATGAAGAAGTCAACATCATCCAAGAATGAAAAAGATCACAATTTTTTTTTAATTGTTGATTTTGTTTGTGGTTCATTAAAGGTGGAGAAAACATTTAATATGGTGTCAAGAGCACTTAATCTCTATGATGATCCTAATACACCTCCGCGGCCGCCATTGAATGATGTTGAATTTAGAACATTTTTGGATGCTGTGGGACAAATTACCAACACTACAAAATTACGAGAAGTTATATACTGTGGAGGTATAGAGCCAAGTCTTAGGTAATGCAATTTTTCTTTTGAGTTTGAATTCTGTATAAAGGATTGATTTAGATACTAATTGAATTAAATATGTTTTAGAAAAGTTGTATGGAAACATATACTAAATGTGTACCCAGAAGGTATGACAGGCAAGGAAAGGATGGATTATATCAAGAGAAAGGCCAATGAATATTATGCTTTGCGTACAAAGTGGAAAGACTGTATACAAAAAGGAAAGGTTAGTAATAGTCTAAACCTAAATCTCAGATAATACTTGGATAAATTTATTTACTTTATGTGCATAATTGGCGAGAAATTAAAAGAGGGCACTAATTTAATAACTGGCTGAAATAAGAAAATTCTTGAGTGTACACACAAATACACTAATAATATTTCTAATCCATACAGCTCTAAATTCAGTATCTATATATGATATCAATGAGTAAAATATTTTTTTTAAGTTTATGGTTATTTAAATAATAAATAATGTATGTATCTATTTTAATAAATTTTAGGTAAATGCCGATTTGGCGTATGTTACCAGTATGGTTCGGAAGGATGTTCTAAGGACGGACAGACATCATAACTTTTATGCAGGAAGTGACGATAACCAAAATATTGCCTCTCTCTTTAATATTTTAACGACGTAAGTATTTGGTATAACAATTTGGCACAAAGGTATTGTTAACTCTCAGCCCTAATATCCTTTTTACTAGCTGGGCACCGCGGTTTCACCCGAGTATATACCCGTGAGATTTCCGGCATAAAAATTAATCTGTGTCCTCTACAATTTCATCCAAATAGCTTCATTGATTTAGGCGTGAAGAAGTTATAGACATACAGACACTGTTACGTTCGCATTTATAATATTAATAAGGATTTCGTTCCACCCACTCGTTAATTAAATGAGGTCGTATGCGAATATTCCAGATGACTGAAACTTTCGGCGACACCGTGAAACTCATGAAAGTGAATTGTGCATTATTCCTCAAAGTTCACAAAAATTTATTTATTTTTTACCTACTATAAAACTGTACTTCTACTTTATATAATTGTGTGACTATACAGAGCTATTTGTAACTTAATGTTTACCTTGCAAGATGTGATAATAGGTTTAAAATGGTATAAAAATATAAATGTGTGTTTGAAGAAAATGCATGGTTTTTGATATACGCTGAGCGGCATTGAATGTTGTTTATAAATCAAATTACGTAAGAAACACTTTTCGTTTTCGTGCGTATTAGAAGAGGGGTTGTAGTGGCGACAGCGGTTCCCCTACAAATTTGATACAAATCCCATTCTAACCTCTTACTGTTCTGTGGTCGTAACTAAGGACCAGGCCGAAATTCGGTTGCGGTATTAGCCATTTTCAATTAGACACTAGTAATAACCAATTGAAACCAACTAAGAATTGACCAATTGAAAACTCAGATATACCAAGCTTTCAATTAGTTGATATTTATATGCTTAAATTTGATTATTTTCAAATCAAACTTTAATAGTATAGTTCAGATAAGCATAATCATAACACAAAATGGTTCATCATAATGTTGTAGATATTAAGCCCAATATGTGATATTTATACTAATATTAATGTAAAAGAAAACAAAATTTTAAGTCTTAATTTTGTGTTTTACAGGTATGCTCTCTATCATCCAACCGTAAGCTATTGTCAAGGAATGTCAGATTTAGCATCGCCACTTTTAGTTACAATGGGTGATGAAGCTCACGCATATATCTGTCTTTGCGCACTTATGGCTAGACTGTATCCAAATTTCTTACTTGACGGAGAAGCAATGACGCTTAAATTTACCCATCTAACTGAATCACTTCAAGTGTATGATCCTGACTTTTACAACTATTTGAAATCACAACAAGCAGATGATCTCTTATTTTGTTATAGATGGCTACTATTAGAAATGAAGCGGGAATTCGCATTTGACGATGCCCTTCGAATGTTAGAAGTATTATGGGCTTCCTTACCACAAAAAGCTCCCATTACAGAATTACCATTGCTAGAAAAAGATTTTGACCCTAGTTTTGAAATAACTGTAGATCCAGCACCAGTAAGTCCATTAGTTAAAGCACCGAGAGAAAATGCTTATACTAAAGTATGTGCTATAAGAAGACAAAGTTCTAGTTTTAGTTTGGCCAACATAAAAACACCAAAACTTTCGACAACTAAACAAATTAATCATAGCTTAGATGAAAACGCAACTCGAAGAGCCTTAAGCAATTCATCTCTTAAACATGCGAAAGAATTTCAAAGTCTAGACGACGCTGCTTTGCAGCTACGTAATACGACAAAAGATTTATGTGAAAACGCTTCTGATAGATTGGTAAAAGATCACTTACACGAGAAAGATGCAATAAAACTTTCGAAACCTCCCATGAAAAGTGTCCCTGAGGATGGCAAGACTGTTGAAGCATTAGACACGCAAGCTGGTTGGTCTAGCACGGGAAATCTTTTTAATGGAACAGTTCAGCCAGAGACAAAAGATACCCCATTAGGGAGCCAAATTAGAATTCTTAGAGACAAAATATCTATTCACAATAACCGATTTTTCTCATCATTAGATAAACTTGATGATTCTACCTGCACAAATACCATAAGTAATAAGCCAAAAGTGAAAATGATAAAAAACTTAAACGAGTTTCTTAACTTTGCTACAGGGAGTAAATCCATTAGTCTCAAGCAAGATGCATCTATAAGAACTGACCTTGATAATGTAGACACTAAACACTGTTCAAGACCACCTATGGCAAAATCTTTACACAATAATAATGAACCTACATCGAGAATTTTAAAAAATCATAGTACTTCCAAAGGTAACCTAGAAGTAAATGACGGCAGCAGCCCCGATGATTCACAAGAATATTATCCCATGACAACTTCCATGACCAGAGAGCTACGACTTGAGCTAGAGCATTTAGATAGACAAGTATTTGGAGTTTCATATATTAATCGATGTAGTATGATTTGTGATTCTCCTTCAGAATCTACGAGTACTGAAGATAAACCTAATAAAGTTCATAAAGATAATGATAACTTGGAAGTTCAGGCTGAAGTAACAGAATCCATAGACACATTGAAGAAGTCGCCACTATTGGACACTACTAAAATCAATGCCAGGAGTGCAGAGGATATATATCTTTGGGAAAACCCACTTCATCGAAACACACCAACGACAAGAACAACTGCAAGTTGTCCACATACACCTGATGAACAGGCTGAACTAGACTTTGATGGTGACACGGGAGAAATTTTTGAAGAACATTCTGGAAAAAAATCAATCACACCAATAAGACTATTAAGAAAAAATCACTCTTTAGAACCCCAAGACTTATATCATAATAATAAACATTCAAACACACATTCCAGTGAATCAGAGTCTTCGGATCCAATAGATACTATAAATATTCCAGCAGTTGTAAATCAAGATGTAAATAATTTAAAATCCCATAAATTTTTTTCTAACATGTCCCAAGAACTAGAAAATGCGAAAAAGAATTGTGAATCTCTTCTTAATGTCAAACAATCGAATTTACAAAATGTAGCTTCAACTATAAATAACTTTCAGAAAAAATACGAGGTTTTTAAGCCACCTCCTTTAAAAAATCTTTCTGTGAATAGTGTTACCGGGGACAGTAGAGATAATTCGAGCAAAAGCAGTATAAGTAACTTACCATCTCCTATTGTATTCGGGGGTGGCAATCCATTCCTTATGTATTTATGTCTTACAGTATTATTGCAACACAGAGATTATGTAATGCGCAATCGTATGGACTACAATGAGTTAGCAATGCATTTTGATAAAATGGTAAGAAAACACAATGTTAATAGGGTATTGAATCAAGCTAGGCAAATGTATGCCGTTTACTTAAAGCAACAATCACAAAAGACTGGTGATATAACTACATGAATATTTAAGACAATTAAATTTATTGCTCAGGATAAAAGGACTGCCAATATTCTACTAAGGTACATATTGTATTTTATTTTATTTCAATAAAGTATTGCTCTTTTAGCAGATTTATTTGATTAATTATTGGCTACTAATATCGCGATTTATTTATTGTATCAAGAGCAGATTTCTATGATGTTTCAGGTCATTTGCGGCCAAAAATCCATTTATGCTATTTGTATTCAATCATAATTAGAAAATATTATGATCCATTATGGTTTATTAAATAAAACCACTTTAATTTTATTGTTCACATCCAATAGCTCAAACTACCATTTCAACCTAACATATTTTTAACTATATTGAAACATAAAATATGGTTAGTAGTATTGTAAATGTGGCAGTCCTATGGGTAAGGCATTGTAAATTTAAGCAACATATTTTCATTTTAAAAACTTTAATGCATTTATCATTTTCATTATTAGTAAATATTCTCTTCAATAATGTATGAAAATAGATCTCATATAGACATAATATAGTAATGTATTGATTTTATAAACTTCATAATTTTATCTACTATTGCTGCCTTCATTCCAAAGATTTTGGTGTGTACCTTGCTATTGTGATATTAATTTTTAATAATTTACCTTTATATTAATATAAGTTGTTTGTATTTAACATTATAGTTTTTATTATATTAAAATTAGTATTTATTATTTGAAGTGATTTATTCCTATATTGTAATCAAGAGCAGATTTAATAAATGATTCATTGTAATAAGGTAAATGTACCATGTTACGAAGTATTGTGGCATTTTTCAATAGATACAATATGTAATTGCGCCCTAGCCTAGTTTAATTTCTAAAAACAAGCATCATTTTGCTATGCTTGTATTTGCCTCTTTATAAATAATTTTGAAACTTATTATTTCAGGCATATCCAAGTAACTAATACTTTTGTGGTTATTATTGAGGTAAACAGTCAAAATTTCCCTACATATTACAGACAAGAAATAAGCTATTTTATTTTTAAATTATAAGGTAATATTAGTAGAAAACTACTTTATTTTGTAGATTTACTGAAAAGTAATATGATTAATAAGTGAAGCTAAATATCATTTATATAAAACATTACACCAACATTAATAACATTATAAAACATTGTGCTTCTTGATATTTTTGTAAATCATTTTGATCAGGTCCATTTATTTTAAAAGACGCGATAGTTTATATACGTAATCAGAACTATATTGCTGTTGACTTTTTTATAAAACAATACATCTTTTAAGTTTATCCATATAATTATGTTCATATGATAGACTATTTTACTAAAATAAAAGCTTTCAAAATCATCATGGGACCTTCTCAGCACAATATTTCCTTTATACTCATTTTATTGTTTAAAATTTAAATAAAACTGTTATGTTGATAGACATTTAGATAGAAAAATCTTTAAGCAAAAGTATACATATTGGGAGTTGCTTTGTGGCCTATTAATAATTTAGTACTTATAATCATATTGTATCCAAGTAATAAGTAAGATATGTATATTCACATGTCCTTGTGTAAATACAAAAATGATGATATTGTTGAGTATTTTATTTGCCACATTAGTTTCCTTGAAATATTAAGAACATAAACTCAAAAAGGAGTGTTGTTTCACTATACATTATAAAAATATGTTGCTTTTTGCTGTCTCCCTAAGTATCATAAGATCTTTAAATTTAATCAACAGATTTTATAATAATAGATAGTAATTGAAGAAAAAGGTTTACATGTGTATGACATGCATAATATTGTATGTTAATCCAGGGTTGGTTGCGAGTAAACAATATTAAATTAGAGCAGAGTTCTCCAAACTTTTTTGTGTCACAGACCCCTTGCCATGTTGGGTAGACAGCCCCCTACTCAGCTAATTTAGTGTATGTGTAGAAAATAGAGATCCACTATCGTGACCTTCCATTTTCATTTCATGAACCACAAAATTCTTTTCGCTGACATAGGGTCTATGCAGGTTGTCATACACCCCTAGGGGTCAATATAGACCACTTTGGAATATTATTAAATTGCTTCCATGTTTGACAACTAATACACAGTTCGTTTTATTATTTTATTAACTAAAGTCATACAACCTATGTAAAGTTAAAATGGAGTGTTAGAAATATAAGAAGTTGAAGAAAATGATTAGATGACAATAAATTTTAGCACATATTTCTTAACCTCTGGCATAAGTTCATGGTAAAAAGATACTAATTTTTGGTGCTAGAAAAGTAAAATATTCTTTAAAAGTTCATTCTGCTAGCCTTATTGTAAAACTTAAAACATTGAGTTGAGTATGCTCTTTCTGTATATTTTAAATGAAAGATATAATAAGGATTTCTTTGAAAATCAATTTAAATTTTTCTAATTTTTAGCTTGTTTAATATTAAGTTGCTTACATATTTAAACACACATCTTCCACTTCATACAATAAATCACTTCACTTATAACCATGGGTCTCACGTACTTCCTTTCAGTACACTTTGTTTACCTTGATGCTTCAAAAATATACTTGCATTACACTTATTTATTTAAGTATACATTAGTAACGGCGCATTCCTGGAGGACCACGTCCTGGTCCTCCTCGACCCATACCAGGGGGTGCACCCATCATACCCGGTGGGGGACCTCCCATCATAGGTCCTCCTCTCATTTGGGGTGGTGCCGACATTTGACCTCTTCCGCCAGGTGCCATATGTTGTTGAGATGGTCCACCAACACCTCTAGCAGGTCCTTGTAAGCCTGGAGGGGGTCCGCCAAAGCCAGCACCGCGACCTGCAGCACGACCAGCGCCTGGACCTCCAATCGCACCAGGCAAAGGAACACGGGGCAAGCCTTCCTCGGGCGGTGGAGGTCCTTCAATAGTCAACGAAACAATATTTTCTCCTCGAAGTAAGACAAAACCTAGCGTTCGCTTTTCTTCCCGATCTGCTGTCTTACTGTTTTTAGACTTGATTTTTCTAAACTCTTCGCAGTCTCCCAATATTAAATTCATATGTTTATCAAAGGCCTTAAAAGTGCCTATAAAGGTTCGAGAGTCTTGTAATATCACTCTTACTCTATAATTAATATGCTGTTGCATTTTGTTATTCTTTCCGATCGTCTGAAAATAAACAAAATAAATCATAATATATTAGTATATTTCATAATTTTCATTCAAATTAAAAGAATTTTAACTAATATATTGATATTGCGTTTTGTAATTACCATTTTGAATAGGGATTCGATAGATTATTTTAGATAAAATTATACTCGAATTCGTTAGCGGCAAAACAAATTACAACAAACTTCAATCAATGTCAAACTTCGCCGGCTTGTGTTGTGGGTTGCCAGTTGATTACTAGTTGTTGCCATTTGAAATATAAGTAATATTATATCGATTAGAGTTACCATTATAATATAATTATTATATTCGGCTCTGACTTCTAGATAATAATATATATGTTTTTTTTTACATAGAAAAAAAGCAACTAAATTCAATATATCCGTTGCATTTTAACTTTGGAGCTGCTTTTAAATATTAGTGCGGGATTTGTATAATTTATTTTTCGACCTTACTGTGACTCACTACGTCACAGAATAATTAACGTCGATAGAATTAATTGCTTATTTTATATCATGTAAAAATTAATACTACGATGTCATAAATCGTTTGAAAATCATTCAAATTATAATTAATTGATGATGAAAATTTGTAACGATTTTAAATGTGTATTTACATAATTTAATCAGATAAAATAATCATGGAAAATCAAGACCAAGTTAAAAAAATTATTTATAAAGAAAGACAGTTAGATCGTTGGATATTTATTTTTTGCGAACCATACAAGAAATTTTGGATTTCCTTTTGAATCAACAATGATCCCATGTTCTGCTGCATAATATCTTCAGCAATAAAAGAGCTGAAGCCGAGAATAGGCTATTTGACTAGTTTGAAAATATTATCGTATATGATTGAAAAGTGGTTGAGAAGCCCAGAAAAAATATTTATTTTTAATTTTAATAAATATTTTCTCGAAAAATCCAAACTGAAAGTATGGTATTTGAATGACCCGCCAAACCGATATTTTGAGCAACATGTCGTCAATGATGTCTAAATTCTCTAAACAAACATCCTTGAAAGCGTCAGTAATCATTTTTTGAAACTTTATTTGTGATAAAAAAATTTGCCAAAAAATAGATCCGACTTCCTCACTCTAAAAAGTAGAAAATAATTTTTATTTTATTTTTGTTGAAATGTATACAAAGTCGGTGCAAAATCTTGTTAAATTGAAAATGGATAAAGGCACTGACTTTATATAGATTTCAATAAAATAAAATAAAAGTTATTTTATACTTTTAAATAAAAGTTATTTTTACACTGATACTCTTCTCTTTTGAATGCAAAAAGAATTTTTCAAAGCGATCCATAAAAGCCGGAGATATGCGGTAGCATACATAAAAAAAAATACGGTCGATTTGATAACCTGGGGGAGGTTTTTTTAAAGTCGGTTAAAATGGTCATTTGCAATTGAAAAACGAACATTATAATAGTGTGCAGTCCCAAAGTGTACCAATATAAACCAAATTTTTGTATTAAAACCAATTTATTAATTTAATTTCGTAAACCAAAATTTACTATTTTATTATTCAAACTGTACATTTTTATCAAGATTATGCTCTTCGCAGTATAATAATTACTATACCAATAGTATTTATAATATTTTAATTGTCTTAGCGCTATTCGAAATGTTGAATCTCGAATAGCATAGCTGAGACATCTCTTTTTGTCTCCACTAATAATGGTTAAGTTATTTAATATGTATAATTGTTTTTTTTTTTGGTTTGGTGGAACAATAAAATTTTATTTTATTCATTTTTTTATTTAACTCTTATCATTTTATTTCATACTTGGTTATGTTTACAGAGCAGTGACGTCATTGGAAGCTCGTGATCGTTACTGTCGTAGGACTTTTCAAAATTTTCGTTTTTTTTTCATAAAAAATTACTATAAAGGTACTGTTTTACATTTCAACTTTGAATTCAATTTCGACTTCTAATTTGCATTAAACTGAACTTTTTTATAGGTTAATATCAGAATAATATGAAATAAGTTTTAATAAATAAGTACATTTATACAGATGAATTCTTGTAATGAGCTTTTGGGAGAAAATTCTAAACTATGAGCAATATCAAAAAATACTGAAAGAAGTCTCGAGGCCGATTTTGACGAAAATTAAAAGAATATATTTACCGAAACAGGAATCAAACCTAATTATTTTGCAAAAAAATAAATATTCACCGATCGCCACCTACTCCTAATAATAACCTTTTTCAAAGTAATTATGTCATAGGGCAAAGTTGATGAAGCGCCTTATTTTTACAATTTTACATAAGTTTAATTCATATATTGTAATTTGCGTGGTAAAGTATGAAGCGCTGCGATAGAGGTTCGAAACGCAACAGTTTTTATTTTCGCCAAATCGGCCTCGAAACTCATTTCAGCATTTTTTCATATTCCCTCTCTGTTTGACACTGAAAATCCATTTCAAAATTTCACCTGTTTGTATTTAAAAAAATTAATAATTAGAGTTAAATTAATTTCTATTTAAAATTAATTTCCTCTCAAATTCACATAGAAATTAATTCTCGTCGAAGTTGCCAAAATGGGATGCCAATTAGCATGGTCATGGATTGGGTGAAAAAAATTGAATTTTAATTTTTTGCAAAACAATTAATAATTATGTAATTGTTTTCAGCCAATGTGTTGATGAAATAAGATGTTTTGATTTGTTTTTTCTTTTAACTATCTTAGACAATATTTTATTGAATTTTCTATTTTTATTGAAGTCTTAAGAATTGATGAGTGCTAAGAATAGTCAAAGGTAGCTCTACGTCTACTTTAATCGATGTCGTCTATAATTCAATAATATATTTATACTCATAAATTACAGCAGCTCATTAACCTACGTTTGGTCCGTGGTATTTAATTTTTGCACCATGTGTTCTGTGTATTATGCGTCTCTGTGTAAATATTTTTACGGCATAAAAAACAAAACATTTTTTTGCGTTCTTAATATGACGATCTGTATGATACATATTCCCGGCTATAATGTTGCCTTCCGAAATGTGAAAAAATAGATAAAACAGAGCAGTAGTATATACAACTCTAACAATTATAACTATAAATTATGATTATACATAATCCATCCACTCATTACAATTCAACTCATTCAATTTGACTAATCACATAATAAAGGAACTTGATCATAAGAAACACTGTATTGGAGTATTTTTAGACTTGGCAAAAGCCTTCGATAGCGTATCCATACCCATCCTTCTTGTCAAATTGGAACAAGCGGGAGTGAGAGGACTGCCCCTTCAGTTACTCACCTCCTACCTCACAGATAGAAAGCAAGTTGTTAAAATAGGAAATTCTATCAGCTCGGAATGTACTCCAACATATGGTGTCCCCCAAGGCAGCGTACTTGGCCCGACATTGTTTTTAGTATATATTAACAATCTTTGTAATCTAAGCCTTAAAAATGGAAAAATAGTAACATTTGCAGACGATACGGCTCTAGTGTTCAGCGGTGATGATTGGAATAAAACAAAAGCATCTGCGGAGACAGGACTAGCAACGGTTATGAAATGGCTACAGAGAAACGTACTCACATTAAACTTAGAAAAAACAAAATACCTAACTTTCTCTTTATATAAGTGTACACAACCTAATGACCTTAAGATACTAGCTCATTCGTGCTATCCTCCAAATAACAAAAACTGCCAATGTAAACAACTAGGACAAACATCTAATATTAAATACCTGGGCGTATGGCTCGAT